>QFET01006994.1:17914-30429 GCA_003316355.1 Tuber calosporum | reverse complement strand
CAGGTATAAACCCAAATAAGTAATAATCAACATCAAGTCAGTAGTAATAGTAGAAACATTATAGGATTCCGTTACAGGCGTTGGGTCTTGCCTTGTGGGTTCGATTTTGACTGTAACCCACGCGGGGTTTTCTTGGGTACTGCTAATGGAAACGTTCAATGGCGATGCTGGCATTGTTGAAGTTCTCCGCAGGGTACCAAGTTTTGTCATGTTCTGGTGGGTAGCCGGTCCACTTGGCTCTGTATTGTAGGCGTTTTCGGTGTATGCGTGAATCAATGATCTCTTTGAGTTCGTACTCGCTTTATCCTTCTATCTCGATTGTAGGTGGTGGTGATTGCTTTTGTGAGAGAAACTGATCGTCTTGGTATGGTTCGAGGAGTGAGATGTGGAAGGTGTTGTGAACCTTCATCTGTTGGGGCAAGGCCAATTTATAGGCACTTGTGCCCACCTTCGTAAGGATCTTGAATGGTCCGATTTTCTTGTAATCCAGCTTCTTGCATGGTCTGGTGGTCCTTATATTCCTTGGCAATAACCAGAACATGTCGCCTGACTGGAGATTCGGATCGGGTTTTCAGTGTTAATCGTAGTTTTCTTTTTGTTGTAATTATGCACAGACCATTTCCTGACGTAGGATATTGTGCAGCTGACCCATCTCTACCTTTTCCGTGGTTTTCTTTGGTATCATGTGGCCTATCGCCTAATGTTCCGGATGTTGTCCGTAATTTGCGTAGAAGGGTGTGGTCTTAATAGTTTCCTGTCTTCCATTGTTGTATGCAAATTCCGCTAATGGTAGTAATTCCGCCCAGTTATCTTGTTGATATTTGACATAGGCCATTAGGTATTGTTCCAGTATTCCGTTCGTCCTTTCAGTTTGTCCGTCCGTTTGTGGATAGAAGGCGGTGCTCATTCTTCGTTCAATCCCAAGGGATTTTGTAGTCTCTTTCCATAAGTCTTATGTAAATAGCGTTCCTCTATCGGTGATGATATCTTGTGGTAGTCCATGGAGTCGGAATATTTCCCGTAGGAATATCTTGACAAATTCTTTGGTGTTCATATCCTGGTTGCAGGGTATGAAATGGCTCATTTTTGTCAAGCGGTCAATTACCACCAGGATGGCGTCATAATCGTCTGATTTCGGCAGGTCCGTGATGAAGTCCATTGCTATCGATTTCCATGGTTGGTGTGGTGCCTCGTTCGGTTGTAGTAGTCTGTAGGCGCGTGCCTTATCGCTTTCGTCCTTTGACATGTATCGCAATTCTTGACATATCTCTTTATGTCATCCCGCATCTTTGGCCAATAATATTGTGGGGATAGTAGTTCCGTAGTTTTGCTGGTTCCGCCATGCCCAACTGCCGGGTTATCGTGATTTTGTCGTATGACTTGGGTTCTGATCTCTTCGTATTCTGGTACCCAAATCTTTCCTTGATGCCATAGGCATCCTTCCTTCCATTCACATGCCCCTAGAGCTACTCCTTTCATTTCTTTTTCTCCTTTCTTCAGGGCTTCCTGGATTTCTCTTATCTGTCTGTCTTTCATGCTTGCTTCTCGGATGCCAAAATCTTCAGCGACAAACTTGACCACTTCTATGGCTTCGAAGTATTATTCTTTTGGGAGTAGGATCCTTTATTTTTATTGGATTCTCTCGTCATTCTTTTTCGTGACATCTTCTGCTCTCCTTGTAAGGGCATCTCGTTTGCCCCCTTCCTTCCCAGGTCGGTATTGTATTTTGATATCGTATTGACAGAGGGTCTCGCTCCATCGGATTTGTCTGTCATTGAGCTCTTTTGTCATGGTAAATGGTACCAGGTTCTTATGGTCTGTGAGGACTAGGACCTGGTGTCTGCTTTCTTTTGCATATCTTCTCCATTCTTTCAAGGCTTGGACAATGGCTAAGAGCTCTTTGTCGTGGATATCCTAGTTGCATTCCGCGGGCGTCATTGTTTTGACCGGTATGCCACTGGCCTCCATTTTCCATCGCTCCCCTTTTGTGATAGATTGCCAGAGCTTACATATTTTGAAGCGTCGGTCTCGATCATGATTTCCTTGGTAGGATCGTAGTGTACCAGTAGTGGGGCTGAAGTAAGCCGCCTGAGTAATTCATCGAATGCTTTTTGTTGGTTCTCGGGCCAGTTCCATTTGCAGTCCTTCTTCGTCAGTTGATAGAGTGGTTTAGCTATACGGCTAAACCCTTCTATGAATCGTCGATAGAAGTTGCAGAATCCCATAAAGCACTGTATTCCTTGCTTGCTTTCGGGTGGTTTCCATTCCCATATTGCTTTTGTTTTGATAGAATCAACAGTGACTCCGTCGTTGTCTATGATAAAGCCTAGGTATTCGGTTCGTTCCTTGTGAAATTCGCACTTCGATAGCTTCATTGTCAGCCCTTCTTTCTTCAAGGCTCCATAATCATCCTGACATGGGTTCAGTGTTGTTCCAGGTTTTCTGAATATATCAGAATATCATCTTAATACCCGATACAACAGATATCCGGAAACCTGCTGAGAATCCTATTGACCCATCGCTGAAAGGCTGCAGGTGCATTTTTGAGTCCGAATGGCATGACCGTGTATTCGTATATGCCGTATTTGGTGGTAGAAGTTGTTTTCCATTCGTCTCCGTGTTTGATTCTGATGTTGTGATATGTGTTTCGGATGTCTAGTTTAGTAAAGACCTTGGCTCCTCTAAGCCTATCGAGGGCTTCTCCAATCAGTGGTAGGGGATATCGGTCTCGTTTGGTGACTTCGTTGAGCTCTGGGTAGTCCACTCATAGCCTTAGCTTGCCGTCTTTCTTCTTAACAAACAGGATCGGTGATCTCCCGTATGCATAAGAGTCTCGAATCCAGCCCCGGTTCTTGTTGACCCTGATGTATTCTCATTGTTCCTCCAGCTCCCTTTCACCCAATGGGTATAGCTTTCTTGCTGGTACTGTTTCTCCTTTCTTGAGGTTGATATCCAAGCCAACCTTTGGTCGGAGGGGTGGTAGCCGAGTTTCTTCCTCTTCCTTGAACATGTCCAGGTACTGGTGGTATTCCCTTGGTACAATGTTTCTGGTTTTATCTTTTTCTTGTCCTTTCTTGGCCTTGATAGCCAATTCGGTGCTGACATTGATCCTTTCGATCCTGGTAGGCTTGTGTGTCTTATAATCCCACTTGAGGATTCCTGTGACTTCACCTCTACGGTAGAACTTGCCGATTTACATAGCGGAGATCTCGTTGATCTCAATCTTTTGGTGTTTTGGGTAGTCCGTACTTCCAAACCCTGCTGCGCCTCTCATAGTAGGAGCCACTTGCTCCACTTCTTCGCATTGTCCTATGACAATCTTTTTGCAGATCAATTGTGCGATGCGGTCTCCCGGCTCAACTGTGTAACTGTCCTTTCCCAGGTTGACCAGGACCACCTTGACTTCACCTGTGTAGTCGGCGCCGATTACTCCCGCATTGACAGTAAGCTGGTGTTTGACTGCCAATCCGCTGCGTGGAGCCACCCGCCCATAGGTACCTTATGGTAGTCCTCTAGCTATCCCGGTGTTGACGATTCCTTGTTCTTTTGCCGGTATCGTAATTCTCTCGTCTGCATACAGGTCATGTCCTGCAGCCTTGGCTGACCCCTGGGTAGGGAGTGTGGCCGTATTGCTCAATGTTTGGATTTTGATGTTCTGGACATCCTTGGCCTGGATCGTCAAGAACTGTATCTCCAAGTTCTCTTCCAGGGCTTCCGATTCAGGGACTAAGTCCACTGCTGGCGAGCTTTCAAGGCATACTCTGGTACACCACTCGCTATCAAACGTAATCTTATTGCTTTCCCAATCGATCTTGGGGTTGTGTCTTCTTAACCATAGCAGACCTAACACTGCCTCATGGTTGGGTAGATCTGCGATTTAGAAGGTTGCCACTTCCCTATGGCTGCCGATGTCCATAGGTACTTCCGCTATATGGGTAATTGGTCCCATAGCGCTTGGCTCCCTGTCCGCAAGGTAGATTTCCCGTATTTCTTTCGCTTTCTTTGTTCGTATGCCGTGTTTGTTGCTGAATTCCTTTGTCAATAAAGTTTTCTGTAGCGCCGGAGTCAATCATGCAGTTGATGATGATTGTCTTGTCCTTGCCATGTAAACGCATTTTGACCATGGCATGGTCCTTTTCTTGTTCCAATGTTTCCGTGTTTGTAAGTGCCATGTAGATGTTACAGATTCCGATAGTTTTGGTATTGTTGTCCCGCAGCCCATCTCTTACTGGGGACTTTCTTCCTTTCCCGACTCTTCAGGTGTTTCTCTGATCTCCATTTCATGTAGGTTGGTTCGTGGTTTCCCGCGATTATTGTTGGTCTTGCTGTTGAACTGCCTAGTATAGTCCTTCTCATCTCTTGCATTTCGGCAATTACTGAATCAGTGCCCAGGTCAGGCGCATCCTAGGCATAGGTTGTTGTCCCTTCTTCTTGTGAACTCTGCTCGTGAGAGGTTTAGTCGTAGACGCCATCTGGTAGCATCCAGGTCCATTGGGTCACCTCGGGTTTTCATATTGTTGCTTGACTTCCAGATTCCGTTATGGTTCCTGGGCGTTTCCTGTTGTTGGATAAAGGTACTGTTGTTTCCTTGAAGGTGCTTGATCATGTTGATCCAGTTTTCTTTTTCAATTGCCCAGGCTGCAAGGGCATCGACATTTGCCGCCACCATGTAGTCCGCTGCCCATGCGTCCTAGAGCGTTTGGTTAATTCCTTTAAGGAATTGGCGTCTTAGGGTACCATCATCCTCATTCGCCTCTGTAGCTGTGAGGCGAAAGCCGTTCCAGTATTCTGTGACTGGTTCCTTGCCTTGCCTAAGGCAGTCGAGCTTTGTCCTAGCTGCATTTCCCGCATCCACATCCCCAAACTGATCTTTGAGGGCTGTAGTGAAATCTTCATATGTAGTCCAGGTCTCCAGCTTGCGTCCTTCTGCAAATGGGGTTATCCAGCTTACTGCTGCATCCCTTAACAAGCTCTTGACGTAGGTGATGCATTCCGTATGTCGTGTTTCTTGTGTCGCTTCAAAGTATAATTGGCAATGGACTAAGAAGGTTCGTAGTTTGGTCCTTGTTCCAGAGAAGGTAGGGGGTTTCTCGACTTTGATCCGGTTGTTAGTTGTTTCTTGCTGGTTGTTTATCATAGTCAGGATCTCTTGGAATTGTGCAGTTGTAAATCCTGCTAGTTGAATTCCTGCTCCACCACCGGCAGTGGCTGGTCCCAGGGCTGACATCCTTTCTGGTCATGGGGTTTCGGGTTCCAGAGATCCTGTTGGTGAGGCAGGCTCAGGGGTTACTGGACTTGTGGTTCTTTGTGACGAGCTTCTGGATAGATTTGTGCTAATTGCTTCTTCAAGTGCTGGGCCAAGTGTTGAGGTATCGATTTCTCCCTCAGTAAGGTCTATGTCGTTGTCTGTAGAGTCTGCCATTTTGTAGTTAGGTGTTGCCTAGGTGACGCAACGAAATATTACGATCCTATGCGGTAAGCTGGTTTTGCAACAGGTAACTACTTCTCTTCGGGTTGGATAAATATGACTGGGCCGTTGTTGTAGTCCGGCATGGCGCGTGGCGCTAATCTCAGCCACCAAGGTAGGAGTACTATTGCAACGAGAAGTACTAGGTGGATTTCCACTATTGCTCTTAGGCCTATGCCTACGTTGTCTTGATAGCCGAACCCTATGGTTCCTATCGCACAACGCCAATAGAGGAATGGAGAGGTTAAGAGGTAAAGTAATTGTATAGGAAAGAACTTAGATGGTTGCGTGAAGAGTCCTAACTACAGGTCGCCTAGAGGTCCTTATATAGGCACTCTTCCCTCAACCCTAACCCTGTTGACTTATACCTGTGAGTCACACGACCTCTATGACTCATAGTGAGTCATAGTATGAAATCCATCAGCTGACTCCTCTGAGTCAACTGCGCTGCGTGCCAACCAATCATAACTCATAAAATAAGTCATGTGCCTTAAAGTGGTCACATCCGCGAAACCCATGACTCATAGTGTGAGTCATGTGCGAAAATCATTTCATCATATGACTCACAAATGTGAGTCATGCGCACGATTAACCAATCACAACATAACAATGATCACAAGTGTGCATCATGTGAAACCCCATGACTTCTAATGAGTCATAGTGCGAAATATAACAACCTTGTGACTCATAACTATGAGTCATGTGACATCCTGCTTTGCTTAGTCACCAATTATGACAACAACACTCTAAATGGCTGTCAAAGGATTTAGATCAAGCAGCAATCACACCTGCAGCACAGATATCGAATTTGGAAGCTTGAAGGTACCCAAGATACACATGAGCGTCTCTCATAATATCAGATTATGGTATTCTACTCAGTATGGATGACCTCATATGCTTTGGAGCAGTCATAGACTGCCAGAAAAATGCCCTTTACTTCTCTGACTACAAAGTCAGAGTAAACTGCAATATGAACAGCACCCAGCCTCGCTGAGCGATGACCAAACAGGAAGATATACCAGAATTCCTCGAGATGTTCCCTCACGTTTTTGTCACAGAAATACTAGAAACCTTACCACCATTGCAGCACTTTAACTACCAGATCATGATCAAGGACCTAGACCTTTATGTCAAGATGCCAACCTTCAAGACTCCTTTAAAATTGATACCTAAATTCAAGGCATGGATAGAGAAGCAAATCAGGGCTGGAATACTATACAGATCACAAACTCCAGGAGGAGCCAACATGTTTATCCTAAGGACACCGGATGGCAGGATAAGACCATTAGTGGACCTTCGCTACAGGAATAAAAACACTAAGAAGGAAGAAGCTCCTATCCCCAATTAGCACCTCATACTCAACACTGTGGGGAGATCCAAATTCCGAAGCAAGATACACCTCAGTGATACCTACTTTCAGACAACGTTTGAGCCTGAGGATGAGAAGTATAACACTATCAAGACATCTTTTAGTAGCTTCGCCTGCAAAGTAATGCTGCAAGGAGATACAAATGCGCCAGGAACTTTCATGAGAGTCATGGAAGATACACTATCAGAAGAGTTAGGAATCTTTGTATCGGCATACATTGACGAATTCCTGATATATAGCGATACACACCAAGACCATATCCAGAATATCAAAGTTGTTTGCCATAAAAACTGCAAAAAGCACAGCTATATGCCAACCTAAGAAGAGTGTTTTCTTTGCACAAAAGCTTGATATCCTAGGTCACCTTATCGATGATAAAGTCATTCACCCAGCACCAGAGAAGATCAGAAGCATTGAGGACTGGACAAGACCTCAGAACAGAAAGGAACTTCAGTGCTTTAGTGGGATGGTTAATTATGTCTCCCAGTTCCTACCACACATCGCCACCATTACTGTACCACTTACAGAGCTTACCAGCGATGCTGAATAGATCTGGACAGACTTGCAGGAAGTAGCCTTTAAAGTAGTAAAAAATGAGGCCAAAAATCATCAAGTTTTTAAACCTATTGACTTACCAACCCAGAACCAATCTGGCTATTGACCGATGGATCTCCTACCGGCAGTGGCGCTTTGATAGCCCAAGGACCAACCAGAAATACAGCCAGACTGGCAGCATTCCATTCCAGGAAACTGTCAGCCTCTCAGAGTAACTACCCCACCCACCAAAAGGCAGCGCTAGTAATAGTTGAGGCTGTACAAGCCTTCGCCCACGTGTTGTCCCATACAAAGTTCACTATAGTTACCGACCATGAGACTCTTACCAAGCTTATGACACTGAAGAATCTCAGTAACAGGCAGCAGGGATGGATAATGCATCCTAGCCACTTCGATCTTAAAATAGAATACATGCCTGGAGTTTCAAATTATCTGGCAGACTATCTATCCAGAGTTCACGAAACCAACTCAAGGCCTCAAGATATAATACTACAGGACCCCACCTCCGAAAATTCAGATCTCCAGAACCACAACTCCAATCATATTCAAACCAACTACACTTCTTCCTCCTACTCTAGCCTTGATTCCGACAGCCAAATGGAAAACATTGAAGAAACACAGCATTCTCCATCCCTTACTACTCACGAATCTATCTATCGCTGCTCCACAGACTACCTAGCAAGTAAAGAGATACCTGCCAAAGCAGTTACTCGCTCCAAAAAGACTAAGAATTGCGCTAGCAGCTATGATAGCAGCATCCAGGCAGGCAACTCTTGGGGAGACAAAGCTACCTTGAAGCTTCACCAGACTAGAGAGGAACGAAGCCATTCAGCACTCTCTTCAACGGTCTGCTATGATCACCAGGGCCTTACACATAGAGACAGCAAAGAAGCTAATGGATATTTCCCCAAGGACTCTGAAAAGCGAAAGCAAGTAAAGCAAGCGAAAGCAACATCAGATACCACAATGGATAGTAGCTCCTCTCCATCAAACGATAGCTCTATGTCCCTACCCTCATCAGGAAACAAATACCTCAGACTTGCAGATATGTTAACTCCAGCCTCCCCACCTCTGGCTTCACCAGCTTCGCCAGGTTCTAGACCCCTCTATAGTGATCCTGAAGCCTTCTGAAATTCTACAGAAACTGATAAGGCCCAGACCTTCCTTGGTACCCTCTACTCATCTCTGATGGGAAAATTCTGCCCAGCTGTCACTGAAGCCCTCCAGAATGACCCTTTTTTCCAGCGAGTCCTGAAGACCACTGACAAGCTACACTATTCAATCCAGAATGGCCTCCTGATAGCTGACAATACCAACGGCTATTCTAATATCTATATCCCTATGGGACCCTTAGAACTGGGAGTATCCCTTCGGGATTTCATCCTTAAAACAGTCCATGAAGACCTAAGACATTTCTCTGATCACAAATTCTACAAGTACGCAGCTTGTTTCTTCTGGTGGCCTCAGATGCGCCAGGACTTCATAGCCCACTGTCACACTTGTAATCAATACCAAATCAACAAGGAACCTACTACACCTCCGGCAGGTAGATCTCTAGCCCTGCCAGTACCTCACGAAGCTTACCAATCCCTTGCTATCGATTTCGCTGGCCCTTTTAACAAATCAAACATCCATACAACTATCATGGTTATTATCGATCGCTTTACCTCCTACACTCATGTTATACCACTTCAGGACTCTGCCACCTCCGAAAAAGGATTCAGCAATCTCCTGAAGCCGATATTTGATGTTCATGGACATCCCCTAAGCAGAGTACTGGACCAAGACTCCTGCTTTACCTAAAAGTTCTGGTCTCAGATGATGAAGTCAATGGTAATCCAGGTCGGGATGGCAACTCAATACCACTACCAAACTGATAGCCAGGTAGAGCACCGGATTCGCACACTTAAACAGATGATGAGCAACTTCATCCACAAAAGACAGAAAAACTGGTCCAATGTACTCCCAACAATAGCAGTAGCTATGAATGGCGCCCCCCATGAATCCTTAGGAATATCTCCATACTAAGCTCTCTAGGGATACCCTTGGAAGCTCTTCAATCCTGTCCTCAGATCCGCCAGCTAAGTACAAGCAGTGGACGTGATCTTGAATGGCTATGAAGCCACCAGGATGGAAGTTATTATGGCCAGAAAGCATGTAACATTCCGGCAGACTGTGCAAGCAGACAAAAAGAGGAACCCTTATCGAAGACTATTCAACATTGGTACCAGAGTTCTTGCTAGAGGACACTATTACACCTCTGCCCCTAGACAATCCAATAAGCTAGAGCCTCACTGGTTTTGACCCTTTAAGGTTGTAGAGCATGACTCTATTAGCGATAACTATAAGCTTGAATTACCTAAGAGAATAGAGCACCAGAAGCCATACTTTCACACCTCATGCCTCAAGGAATACCAGGAGAACGATCCCAATAGATTTGCATCTAGGAGGATGAATAGGCCGGCCCCAATACTTATCAACAATGCAGAAGAATGGGAAGCAAAGGAGATACTGGATTATCGCCTACAGAATAACAGAGTCGAGTTCCTGGTACACTGGCAAGCGTATGAAGGGACAGATGACTCTTGGGACCCTATCGAGAACCTGGAGAACTCAATGGATATCACAGCGGAATAATGGAGAGAATACGACAGTATAGAACCGATGCCTAAGATCACCTCCCACTATGTTAGGACCTCTAGGGAGCCTATTGAAGTCTCTACAATCCCGTGCCCTAGAACCATAGTACCTAGGGATTTCTAGCAGCCCTATAACGATGAGGAATACGATTCTACAGGCTCAGAAGATAGCTACTTCAACACTGATGATGATTCTATGCTCTAGCCTTGGGAGAGCAGCGATAAGGCCTATGGCCTTAGGAAAAGATAAATTTTGTTCATATTTGGGGAATGTAACATGTGTATATATTCCGGTACCTCTATTACCACTCTCGTTAGCTTTTCTTTTTTCAGATTACATTCTTTGATTTGATTCTTTTTGTATTTGATTTCCCTACCGGAATCTCTAGATTCCGGTGCCATGATTACTGTATGCTTTGGAGGATCAGCAGGATTGTGCCTCTGGAGTATCAAGCGAAGGAACAGGTCATGTATACTGGCGGTAGGATAGTGGCAGTATTGTGGAAAAGCCCCAGGCTTTCCAGGACTCTCGCAGGGCAACAGGAATCCGGTAGCTGTACACTCACCGGTAATGATAGTGGCTGCGGGTTTCCAGAGCCTCAGATCTTGCAGGAAAGATTTCATGTATTTAAGAGTGGTCTCCTGGCTAGTTGAAGACATCAGACTTGAGACAGATGCCTAGACTGTGAATACATTAGATTGAACGGCGATCCTATTGTTCCCCAACGCTCTATAAACCATTCTATTGTACTCCCCTTGTTTTCGCCTCTCAGCAGGTCTCCCTTTAACAACAAAGCCCTAGTAGGCTACCGCGTAGACACAATTGTATAACCGTTCACACAGGCTAGCGCCTGTTATATAGAACTTGTTCTGAAGAACGATATTACTATCAAGGACTATGTAGCGATTCCAAACTAGCCTATGATACTCAGGACTGTTGACAGTGCAAAGTTCAGATTCACTATAGACCTAGCAAATTGTTACTTCCAAATGCTTGTTCTCCCAAGCGATGAGAAATACATATCTATAAAGACACCCTTTAGATCCTTTGCATGTAGAGTTATACTCCATGGAGATGCCAATGCCCCCGCTACAGCTACAGGAGTTATTGAGTTTGTCCTAGATGGATTGATCGTAAAATTCGTTTGATCATACATGGAGGATATTTCCACGTACTCAGAAACAGTTGAGGACCATATTTCGCACATCAGATTAGTCTTAGCAAGACTGAAGGAGCACCTTATCAAAGCATCACCAGTCAAGTGCAAATTCTATACTATAAAGTTCTCTCTTGCAGGACATGTGATGGATAAGAAAGGAATTCATGCAAACCCTGAAAAGATTCGATATATCCAAGACCAGCCAATTTATAAAATGAAAAACAAAATTCAGACCTTTATTAGCTTTGAGATATATCATGCATAATTCATCCGACACCGTGCCTCTCCTACTGCCCCCTCTCGGACCTAATTTCACAAGAATTGTTTGAATAACAACACCTGCATGAGGAAGCCTTCAAACAGGTTAAGCACCTGGCCAAGGATACAATCCCGCTCTGCTCCATCTCATATAAGACATCAGCTAATCCAATATACCTTATTACTGTCACCTCTAGGTTTAGATCAGGAGCATGGGTTGGCCAAGGACCCTCCTCTGAAATAGCATACTCTTCCACATTCCTCAGCAGAAAGTTTGCAACAAGTCAGCTACACTACCCTGTCCATGAAGTGGGACTTTTAGCGATTGTGGATGCCATTCAGGCATTTCATCTGATTCTATATGGTACCAAGTTCACTGTTGTGTCTGATAACAAGGCACTATCCTTTTTCCTGAAGTAGACTGAACTACCTTACTGCCATACCAGATGGTGCAGATTCCTGCAATCTAATGATTTTGATATCATAGACAGACCTAGTAAAGTCAATATTCTTGCAGATGTACTATCAAGGATCTATGAAGACACCCTAGCTGGAGAAGACCAAATACTCCTAGACTTTACAGACAAGAAGCCTATAAAGACCCCATCCACAACCATGAATATTGTATCAAGACACTACCTCAACATCACCCATACCCAAGACCCTTCTTCTGCCCTAACTGTTTAATTATCCTCTTACAACTTTACTCCTGAATACTACTTCATCTGGAACTCAAATGATGGTACCAGATCAAACCCCCCCAGCTGCCCAGAAGCGAGTCACCAACCAGATACTGTTGAACAAGCCATGGACAATGCAGCAGATATCCACTAGTTTGCAACCAATGCCTTTCAAAGTTGTGAAATCGTCAAGACCTCCTGCTATCTGGTAGCAGTAGCCAATTCTAAGGACACGCGAATCGAACTAGGCCTAAATCTTAATTTCGTAGACGGAGGCTAGTCTAGGAAGGCTCGTTTGATTGAGTAGTCAAGATTTTTCAAGTAAAACGTATGATATTGATAAGATCTCTTCTCCATTGCTTGATGATGGCTAAAGCTCGTGAATTT
>QFET01006994.1:0-17894 GCA_003316355.1 Tuber calosporum | reverse complement strand
TTTTTTTTTTTTTTTTTATTTAATTCAGTTTTCGTTCATGTTCAATGTACAGAATCTACAAGCAGCGCTAGCTATGGCAGTAAACAGACCTCCTCCCTTGCCCTGACCCCGGAAAGCTATAGAAAAAGCGTAAGAGAAGCCTGACCCAACTAGTGTAAAAAACCATCCTAACAAGCCGCCACACAGTAATCACAACCAGAGAGCCAACGAAACCAACATGAAAACAACTCCAAGTCCCAACAGTGAACCAACCAAATGCAACAAAAGAGAACACAAAACAAGAAAACCCCAACACCTAAGACCGAAGTCAAACTAAAGGCCTTGGTACCAGACACACATAGTTCCAGCTCCCATAATAAGCCAGCAAGGAAACAAAGTAGGAAGACATTCCTGTGAGTATATAGCCCAGCACCAAGGGTGGAAAGGGGCACCCTTAGCAGAGGAACCTAAAGAAGCGAGGCTAGCTTGTGGCAGGGCCCAGTGCTGAGCCCAGAGGACAGAGTGTCAGCCTGGGGGTGGTAGTAAGGTACCAGCTAAGGGGGGGCAGTAAGGCGCCAGCTAGGTGAGCAGGAGGGTGCCAGCCGATCAACCGTCAGAAGGTGAGGATGGAGGAGGGATAGACCTAAGGACCAACAGAATCGTTTGTGTGGCCATCTAGGCAGTTCTCATCAAAGTGAGAGTGGGGGAATCGACCATCAGAGTGCCAAAGTAACTGTAGGCCTGTAGAATGTTTCCCCCTACTGCAACCCTGTCTCCGAGCCGTATAGCGAGGTCAGAGGGAATTCCCGACCATGCAAATGTTAAGCGAGTCGGAGCAAAAAGCTAAGCAAGGCAAAACAAAAGCGGGGAAAGGAGAGGAACCATCAACAAAGATGGCAGAAGAGGAGAGAGGAAACTCAAAGGGGTGGACCCTAATGAGCACGGAGAGGAGACAATCATTAAGACAAATTCCCACCCCGTGGCATACCCCAAGGGTGAGGTTGAGTCGAAATGAAAGTGATTATAATTTCTCATCGTGTTGAGATTTCAATCGCTGGGTGTGGAGAGGAGACAGAGGATGGCTAAAGCTCAGGAGGCACTTCGATATTTATATCCCGCGTCTGAGTGTTCGCAGACTACCTCTAGCTTTCATCCTCTCTAAGTACCCCTCTATGTTCCTCCAGCTTTCTACCTTAGTGCAAACACTGTCTGACCCTGAAGATTCTCTTCCCCTCACAGCTAATGGTACAGTCGGAGCTCCTCTTTCACAGAAAGGGTTGCAAACCTTTTGGTAGGAGTTACCTGACCTCCTTTCTGCTGTTCAGCCTTAGTCCGTCCTGTTTGGAACGTACCAATAGTCTCTTAGAAAACCAAGGGGCCAGCTTGGTTGTTGACCTTATGCTTCGTGCCGATAGAACCGGCTCTGCAGCTGGCTTTCAGGATGACTTCTGTTCACGATCGGGCCAGTACTTTCTTGTCATCACTGCCTCTCCTTATCAACTTGTTCTAATTGCTTTAACCATACTAGCATCATATAGGGGCATCAGCAGATTCTCACTTAGTAGTGGAGTGGCCTACTTCCCGCTAATTCTCTTTCCCGTCTGGATCACCCGAATCGATATTTTAGTCTTCCGACTTCAAACAAGTGTAACTCTGTGAGATCTTAACGGATTCGGTTGGTTCCACCTGGGTTGGATAGCCATAGAGCTCCTCTTATACACCCTGCAAAAAGCATCAGGTCGGACTGACGGCGGCGACGACGTATACGGTGTTATAAGAGGTGCTTAAATGACTCGGTTTTGAATGTGAATGAGCAACTGTGCAAGGTGCCAGTATTGTCGCAGGATGCGAACGCCTGGGCCGCAGGGGTATGACTTGGGTTTTCACCCATTTTTCGTATGAATGCCCTACTGGATTCCAGTATTATTTACCCATGTGCCTAACACTATCGCAGCAACCCTCAAGAGCCATCCCAAGCCACAATACTTATTCAGCAAGCTAAAGCTCAACTCTGTAGCCTTGCAGTGAGAATTAACAACACTTACCGAGATATGGACTAACCACTACATCCAGATACTATCACCAACTGCTTTTAATTGATCCTTGATTCTGGCAGCCAATTGGAATCCCTTTCAGTCACTACCTCCCGAAATATTTGCCCCAGCGGTATACCTATTGAACCTGAACCCCATCCCAGACTACACCCTCCTCGCGCCCTAGTCAATAAAGTGGACTGATTTCTTCAATCTAATAGATCCAGAGCCATGAACTAGACTGTCTGTATTTGTGATAAATGCCTAACCTACATAAATGGATAGAATACAGGATACTTTCCCTTAGGATCTCGCGATATTCCAGGACTCTTCCCTTACTATTCTTCCTCCAACTTTGTCTCCCCTCATCATCCCTAGCATAGAGCAGAACACAGATGGGCTTTTCCTCCTCCACCCCACTATGCTGATAGCTACCCTGTCTTTCATACAGTTATTGACAAGGCAAAAGAAACAGAACTTCTGTATATCGACCCAGTATAGGATCTACCTACCCCAGAAGCACCTGTCGATTTTGATAATTGTTTCTTCGATCAGCCATCTTCATAGCTTGACCTTTGTGCCTTTCAGCTTACTAACTATATGAAAGGAATATAGTATTCCAGCATTAGAAATGCTACCTAAAATAACCTTTTCCTTGAGCTAGTCACAAAGGCAATCAACCACCCTGACTGGCTCTTATATGATAGAGTCCTTGTCAGAAACTGGAAGGATGACAGTAGAGACTGTCCTTATGTGACCTATGAAGTAAGCTATGACGATGCCAATATCACAAGCGAAATTGTGCCCATTTCTCATGAACAAATGACATACATGGGTTGGCAGAAATCTTTTGAATATGCTCCAAGACTCTTCTACTGACTCTCTATGAGGAGCGATTTCAAAGACTCAGTCCACAGATGCCACATATGCCAGCTGAACAAGCAACCCACTACTGTCCCTAAAGGAATTGTCACCCCGCTTCCTGTTGTCAGAGAGCGATTCTGGTGCTTTGCAATTGACTTTGCACGAGCATTCCTTAGCGATTCCAAGCTTGAACTCATCATAGTTGTCTTGGACCGATTGAGTTGCTTTACCTACCTCAGACTAGTCTACCAGAATATCACAGCTATCGAAACAGCACCTACCCTCATTGAGCAAGCCTTTTCCATTTATAGTTTACCTACCTCTATACCTTCTTGTAGAGATCCCAAGTTTACGTTATGCTTTTGGACACCACTTATTGCAAATCTTAATATTGATCTCAACATGGCTACAGCTTACCATCTCCAGACCAATAGACAGACTGAGCACAGAAACAGAACTGTTCGCCAATGACTTAGGAACTATGTGAACCCTAAAGGAACCAAGTGGGTTTGCCATCTACCTCATACCCAGACTGCAATTAATGCAGCACTTAGTAATAGCACAGAACTCTCACTCTTCGACATCACCTTTGGCAGCCTATTAAACCTCCTCTCCAGCCCCAAAGTTCTCCCCGCTTCAGAATCAGCAGCAGCCGATATTGCTTCTAAGATCATATAGAACGAGTAACTTGCCAGACATGTACTGAAGAAGGCCAGAGCATGCCAAACTACCTCTAGCGAAAAGTGAGGAAAGGATGGACCACAAATTATCCAGAAGGAAACTGGAGTTATCCTGTAACAGGTGCACATTGTAGGAAGATAAATCCTACGGTTACTAATATACCAAAGACTTAAAGTAAAATTCATGGAAGCTAAATGTAAAATAATGAATCAAGCTGTAAAACTTAATATAGTTAAGCCGAAGGTTTACATAATCCAAGTTCTTCTCGAGAGGATAGTTTGTTATCAGAGTAGATTTCAAAACATGTTTATTTAAGTAGAATTATATACGCCATAGACACCTATCCCTACTTTGACCATAAATGAGCACCATTCTCCACTCAATGTTTATTATCACCAAACTTCCTCAAGGTCAGCTTCAGAAATCTGCAGATCAGTTAGTTAAGGAGAGTCCACCAATCTAATTGGTTTTCTGCAATGCATTTTATTTATGTCTGCATGAGATGAAAACCTTTCACATAGAAGTCTTGTGAGTCGCCTACTGTCAACTCGACATGGGACTCATTATCTCAGTTAGGACTCTGTTGCCCTATAGTGATTCTTTCTATGTAAGCGTTGTAGTTAACCTGGTTTCCTTGACCAATCACCAGCAATTCTAGTAACTACTTAGCTTTCCCAATGAGTTGCACTACTGTGTTGGCTAATTGGGTACTGCTCATAGCCAATGGTTTGTTAACCACCTCAACCATAATAAGTTGGAATGCCCTCTGAGTCCTGTAACGTCTCTCCATAATGCTTTAGGTCTGATGTTATAAGCTGTTCTACAGTAGAGGATTATCCAGACAAATTTCCCTTTGTCTCCGACTCCCACTTGACCTTTTCGAGGGGCTCCCACACCTCTTATTAGGATATAAGTCACCTAGAGTAACCCCGATGTGCTATATTTTGTCAATTCTGACAAGTTGACTGAGTTGGCAGTCGCCTACCCCCGTATATACCCTGCAGACATGATTTCTCTGCTGGACAGTTGCGACATCTACTATATTACTTGACTCCCTTTCACAGTACGGTTTTGTTAGGCCTTTACCAACTGTCACACTTTGCCACCTATCCCAATGGCAGTTTACCAACATGCTCTAAAACACGCCCAGTCTGCTTTTATGTATTTTCGCATTTCATGTAATGTTGATGGTAGGATAACTAGAGTTTGATGAGCCTATACATGATCCCAAAGGTAGGGTAACTTGATCCCTTAATGGCTCGAATCTATTCCGGAGTACGGGAAACCCAGATATATATTACTGGTTATACCTGTGTAACCACTCTATTGTATATACTGGATTGCACCATTATGGAACAGCTGGTTATACGAACCTAGCATACCTGGTGAGCCATATACTCTTTACCAATTTTCCATATATTCTCCTAGTAACCTGGCCAGTCTAACTTTTGTAGCGGTTAACCTTGTATAACTTTCGTAGTGGGTTTCCTTGCCTAGTTAGGTTACCCTACCCAACTCTGGCAGAGGGTTACCCTGTCTAACTGGGTTACTGTTCTCAAGGTTGGATCAGAGTTACCCTGTCTTACTGAGTTGCCCTACCCAACTAGGTGCCTAGGTACTTTCCTATTCAAAGTACCTCCGGTTTACCATGTCACTTTGCAGGTCACTGATACCATTCCTCGCCAGGCCCCCTTAAGGCACCTGGCTGAGCTGAGATTTGATAAGCTATATCAACTGATATGTAGTAAGGTTACACCACTCCAATTTACTACAAGTCTCGTAACCTACCTCCAAGTATCTCGTGAATACCCAAGGGACTTTGAAGATACTATTAGGATAGGGGGAGAAGTGTCAATGGAAAGGTCTTCAATAGACAATATAAAAGGTATAGAACTATTAGAGTGACCGTTCAACTTGTAGTATTAAAGATGATAGTTCTGTGAGGCTTGAGAGTACAAATCTTTAAAGGATTGCAGGGTCTTTAAATTCGAAAGATTGTTGCTAAGAAAACTTAACAAAAGTGCAAACGTTCTGTCCAAAAAACATGCTAAGAGAGGCAGCATAATAAGGTAACCATATTCCTAAAACAGAGGGTTAAAGGCGACAGGATGGAGCTAACAAAACAAGTAATGGAATCTAAACAAGAACCAACAAGAGATTACTAATACTATACGAATCCTATAGGTGTAGCAGGAGGATAGAGATACCCAAAATGGCTAGAGGCAAGGATGGGGTAATGATTCGTGAAAGAAGGAAAGAATAACCAGGTAGGAAGTCATAACGAAGTAGGAAGGAACAACCCAATTGTAGTGCTTATCAGGTATAAACCCAAAGAAGTAATAAATAACATCAAGTCATTAGTAATAGTTGAAACATAGTAGGACTCCAGTACATATAGGAATATGTTCATGAAGAGAGGCAGTGTAGATGTGAAATTAATAGACTAATCGTCAATACAAGTCATCCTGAAGGTTACCTTATTACGATCCTAGGTGGTTAGCTGACTGGCAACCAGTGTCTACTTCTCCTCAGGGATCCGATATACAACTTTGTCATCATTAATAGACTTTTTTGAAACTCGTTTAGTGATGATGGATGGCACTACTCTCAGCCACCACGGTAGGACTACTGTTGCAACTAATAGTACAGATGGGAGATCTACTATTATTTTTCTTAGGCGATTACCTACATAGTATTGGTAGCTGAACCCTATCACTCCTATCACACAACGCCAATAGTTGGACAGGAGGTCAAAGAGGAAAAGTAATTGGATAGGAAAGAAGCTAGATGGTTGCGTGAAGAGTCCTGGCTGGAGGCTACCAAGATGTCCTTACATGTATACTTTCCCTTCAATCATTATCCTTGTAACTTATGTATATGAGTCACACAACTAGTATGATTAATAGTGAGTAATACTATGAAATCAATCAGCTGACCACTGTGGGTCAACTGCATATTTTCCTAAACCAATCATAACTCATAAAAGAGGTCATATGACTTGTAGTGGTTACATGCACGAAACCCATTACTTATAAGTTGAGTCATATGCGAAACTAATTACCTCATAAGACTCACAACTGTGAGTTATCTACACAATCAATCAATTACAACATAAATGATTGCACCAAATATGTAACATGTGAAATCCCTTGACTAATAATGAGTCATGGTGCGAAATTCCTCAAACCCTTATAACTCATAAGTATAAGTCATGTAAAATACTTGGCGTTTTGTCACAATCGTGACTTTAGCTCTTCTCTCCATCTAGCCTGAGTCCCTCCAGGCTTAACAACCATCTTCGCCTGGCTTTCTCCAAACCTGCACAATACTAAATTCAACTTCGGGACCTGATATTCGGCATGTGGATATATCCGTCTGACCTCTTCCAAGAAAATATCTGCTAGTCTGATTGTTCGTTCTCGGTCATCATTATTCTCTAGTATGTCTGCATAGATCTCCTTTCCCCCCGAATTGTAGCTATGGAGGTACCAAGTTGATTTTGTAACATATGAATTAGTGGTCTCAGACATGCAATATTAGGGTTGATCTCTCTTTTAACAATATCATCCTGCACCACCCTCAACTGTCTCTACATGGTTGATTCCCTTTTTCTGATACAGGCATTATTTTCATTCAAGGGGGTGGTGTCTCCGTTCATCTTGGGTAATACCCAGTATTGATTCTATCATGTCGATATGCATGACAGTTGTTCTTGAAGCAGTGGATTCAGGTCGTCCCATTGTCTCGTTGTTATTGACTGTATATTTTTTGCTATTTAGGTAACCAATTCCCGGTTTCCTTATCGCTTAAGTAAACGTCGCAATTGTCATCATAGCAGGCAGTCCATGAAAGAGCAGTGTATTCAGCCTGCTTGTTAATTTCTTGCTGCGATACATATGGTGGACTTGTCGTTATACTAGCTTAGGAGTTATCACACTTACCGTCAGTTGGCGCAAGAGTTGTTTATTCTAGCTGACGATGGTTTCGATCTTAACCATTACCCATTCTCGGTTTTCTTAGGTAGTGTTGATAGAAACATTCAATGGCGAAGTTGGCATTGTTGAAGTTTTCTGCAGAGTACCAAGTTTTGTCGTTTTCTGTTATGTAGATAGTATGTGTAACCCGTATTGGTTACTATTGTTAAGGCTGACAAGGCTAACGGACACTAGCAGGGCTAGTAAGGGGTTAGTGGATTTTATAATTGGTTTTAAGTATCGTTTGATACTTGGTTTGTTTTATGATTGGTTTCAAGTATCGTTTGATACTTGGTTTGTTTTATGTTGGGCTTCATGTATCAGGCTGATACCAGAGATGTTGGATGTTTTGTTTTATGTCTCGGGATGATACATATTTTGTTTGCTGCACCATTTAGATGCATGAGGCATTTGTTTTCTTGAAGGACTTTGCAAGCAGAGCTTAGTTATATCCGTTGATTGGAAATCAAATGGAAGAAGATGGAAAGCTAGGGAAAAGCGAGATCATGTATTTAAAGACTGCCCTTTAGAGCTTAGACAGGGCAGACTTCGACAGACAGAGTTTTCAATATACTTGGTTGAGCAGTTACTTATTTTCAGTTCACATGAAACCACAGCAAGTAAGTCTACGACTTAGCGAGGCTGGCCATATAGTAATCGACAGCTGTTAAACAACTTATCGAGATCTCCGGTAGTACTACTCACTTGAAGTCCTGACAGTTTGAGATCTGAGTTACTATCGTTATACCTTACCGAGACGCATTACTCTTGGTGCCTGATAAACTTAGGGAGGTGTTAAATCTTTTTAACTTCAACAAGTAGTTGAGTTAGAAGCAGGCAGAGGTTTGGAAACCTCAGGCTTGCAAGCTGTTGCCCAAAATAGGTGACAAGAGACTACAGATAAGATCAGGTAAGCAGATCCTGCGACAGGAACTTACCAAAAAGAAAGGCAGTCAGAGTACCAAAGGCGAATAATCAACGGCATCCAGTTTCAAAGTAGACGAAACAGGAAGACAGTTATCAAGCGACCAAGCAAAGCAATTGCTAGAGGAATCAGCGAAAGAAGTAGCCAATGAAAAAGCGAGAACTCTAGGAGAGTTCCCCGGTACGCCAAAGGGATTGAAGGGAAAGCAACCAGCAGCACCCAAGGACGATCGAAGCAGCTCAGACAGTGAAGAGAGCTCTGACAGCTCGCGTGATTCTGACGATATGTCAAATCTAGGACCTAGTAATGCCCCAGTGGCCAGAAAACTATCACCAGCAACTACAGCGAAGCTTAGCATCAAGGTTCCTACATCAATGAAGTTCAGTGGTGAAGGAGAAGACCTTAAGCCAGAAGTGTTCGATCATTGGTACCAGTCAGTCCAGTTATACCTAAGAGTACATGGAGTCAACTCCAAAACAGACGGAGCATGAAACTATTGGATACTGTACACAGAAGGCAGAGCTCAAGGAGCAGCTTTTCAGGTGGCAGAAAACTATGGCGAAGACTGAACCAGAGACCAGGTTATTGATTGGTTATGAGAACGATTTCAGTCATGCAGACACAAGGATGATCTATACAAACGATTCCACGAGATTGAGCAAGTCCAGAATGGGAAGACGCAGTGCATCACAACTCTGGCTACAGACGAGTTGATGTACTGATCATGACTACCAGAAGGCACCATTTCCGAATATGCCTTCATCCGAAGGTTCTTCCAATGTATGCACTCAAGGCTAAGGCGAGATGTTGAAACATAGTATGATTTTAGCGAGACAATCCAGACCATGATAGCCTATGCAGAGAGAGTCGATGCAATCCTCCACGATACAGGAGCCTATTAGTAGGATAATCGGAAACATCGATACAAGGAAGACAACGCCAAGAAGGACAACAAACCTCAATGGAAGAAAAAGGAATCAAGCAAAATAAAGACTCCAAGAGAAAAGGGAACATGCTTTACCTGCGGATGTAAAGGAAATATGGCAAAGGATTGTCTCAACAAATGCGACAAAGGCAAAAGAAAGACACCCAGGTTGGAGATATGATCGAATCGAGTTGAAGAAGCCAGAAGCGAAGATGAAGTATATGTCAATGCCCTAGAAGTCGAGACCAATTAATCAGCGATGAATACGCTACCCAAAGGTGATAAGAGTCATACAACATTGGAGGGAACAATCCTGATTAACGGCAAACAAGCAAGAGTCCTATTTGATACAGGAACAATAGGAATAGACCTATTGAGCGCAACCTTTGTCACTACACATGGCATCTCCTGCAACCATTCATATGGCCATAAAAGGGTCACGATCTGAATCCCAGAAAGAATGTAATGTCAGCATAGCAATTGGGAAAATGAAGACTACAGGATATAGAATGATGGTGGGAAACTTAGCCAAGTACGATGCTTTGATTGGAATGCCATTCCTATTGCGAAACAAAGCATCAGCGAATGTGGAAAGCTGAGAATTCATTATCCTGACCATATGATATGGGTCAATTGCACACCAACAAGTGCCAGAATTCGAGCAGCTGTCACAAGCACAGAAGAGATAATGGAACAATACCCGAAGGTATTCCCAGACCCGATTCCTGAAAGATTACCACCCTTAAGGAAGATTAACTACCGAATCAGATTTAAGGATCCAGAGAATTTGAAAACGATGCCAACATACTCAGTACCAGAAAAGTATAAGATTCGACTCAAGGCATGGCTGGACCAGAAACAGCGAGAAGGAGTTATCGAAAGTGCAGAAGTGCCAGGAGCAGCACCGATATTTGTGTCAGTCAAAGAGAAGACTGATGGCAGGATCAGATGTCTAGTGGATCTTACAGTGAGAAATGACAATACTCAGAAGGATTATGAACCTATTCCTAACCAAAGGAGATTACTCAATGCATCAGGAAGGGCTCAATAGAGAAGCAGGATCGACCTAAGCGATGCCTACTTTCAAACCAGGGTTCACCCTAACGATGTCAAATATAACAGTTTCAAAACACCCTTTGGAGGTTTCGTCAGCAAAGTTATGCTACAAGGAGACATGAATGCACCAGGAACCTTCTTGAGAATCATGTCAGATCTACTTGCCGATTACTTAGAGGAATTTGTGTGGGTTTATATTGACAATATACTCATATTCTCCGATACAGAGTCCGACCATATGAAACACATTAAAGCAGTCTGTGACAGGTTGGAAAAAGCGGAGTTCTATACGTGCAGAAAGAAGTCGGACTTCTTTGCCAGGGAATTACAAGTGTTAGGCCATGTCATCGATGACAAGGCACTTAGAGCATCGCCTGAAAAGATCAGGAGGATTGAGGAGTGGGAAACACCGAAGAATAACAAGCAACTCCAGGAGTTCCTAATATTGGTAAACTACCTTAGCCAATTCCTACCACATGTTGCTATGATAACAACACCGTTGACGGATCTTACTGGAAATGAGGAATTTGTATGGACACCAACACATGATAAAAGCATTGAGAATTTGAAGGAGATCAGCAAACAGAATCAGGTCATGAGACCAATCAACCATACCTCAGGACAAAAGATATGGCTCATTACAGATGCCTCTGGCTCAGGGGTAGGAGCTTGGGTAGGACAAGGAGACACACCTGAAACGGCAAAACATGCAGCATTGCACAGCAGGAAATTCACTCTCTCATAAATAAATTACGGAACTACCGATAAGGAGGCATTTGCAATTATAGATGCCTTAACCTCCTTTGATCATATTCTTGCAGGGCATATATTTACAATCCTAACTGATCACCAACCATTGGTGTACCTAAAGACAGCCAAGAAACAATCATGCAAGCAGCTGAGGTGGCGAACCCATTTGGGAAAATACAAAGGCAAAGATATGTTATTGGCCTGGGAAGGGAAAACTATTTAGCAGATACCCTTTCCCACCTTTATGAGTAATTTGATCCAGGACCAAACTATGCTCAAGACCCTACCAACGAAGAAGATTCAAACCCTCACAACATACCTTTTACATCCTCAAATATGTCGCGCTTTGAACCACTTCCTGTAGAAGAACCACTTTCATCGGATAACTCTAATTGCTCTATCAGGGCAGGAAACGATTAAGGAGACAAAGTCACCCTAGAGATTCATAATGACGAGCGAAATCATACGGCCATGCACTGGAGCGTATGCTATAATCGTCAGTGTACCATCTTGAGGACGAGAAGCTCAGAGACAAGATAGTTCTTCCAGAGCCAGTCTCTACCTACGAAGAAAGGAATCGTATCTTGCTACCGACACGGCCGGTACTGGACCTGGATGCTATCAGGAAACGTTTGAATGAACAACTAGGAGACATGAGTTCTGAATATCAGGACCAGGAGAGTCCTTACCTACAACCATCCAAGGAGCCTAGGCGGCCCCGGATCTCCAATGCAGCATTCGGCCAACAAAGGCTTATACCAGTCATCTAGGCACCTACCCTCCCTCACTAAAAGCATACACTCGACGAGCTTGACGACGACGAGGAGGAGGAAGTACCACGTCTGGAGCGAGCACAGGATGAAGGGGATACTGCAGCAGTGGTGGCAGAATTGGGCAGCCAATGGAGAAGACAGATAGTGGAAGCCTACAGGAACGATGCCATGTACAAGCAAGCCTCCAACGCTAGCAACACTGGGAGAGGTGGCAAGCTATTCCACTATAGGATCGCTGATGGACTGAGGTATGCAATGACCAGGGGAGGTCAAGATTGCCTATACATACCTAGGGGACATGTAGTGAATGGGATGAGACTCAGGGAAATTGTTATTGATGAGATCCACAACAGAGGACACCATGGCGCAGATCGGAACCTACGCTATGCTACAGAATACACATTCTGGCCTGAGATGAGGAAGGATATTCGAGACTATATTCGCTAATGCGATTAATGCCAAAGGAATATGGTACGCAACAAGCTACCTGAAAGAGAGGCACCGTCTATGATAGTGCCCTTCGAGATATTCACCTCTTATGCTATCGACTTTGCTGGACTATTCAACAAATCTGGAAACAACAAGTACGACTCAGTACTAGTAGTTGTGGATAGGGTGGTTGGATTCACTTGGTTTATCCCTACACACTCAAGCAGTCAAGTGATTGAGACCCTCACCCTCCTCCGGCATCATATTTTCACTCCACATGGAGTTCCTACTTTGATTATCAGTGATGCTGACCCACGTTTTATATCACGATTCTGGGCCCAAAGCATGAAGTCTTTGGGCATTGAACATATTAAGGCAGTACCTGGACACCACAAAACTAATGGCCAGGTGGAGAGAAAGATTAGAGAACTTAAGACCGCTTTAAGAAATGTTGTTAATAAGCGCCTGAACAACTAGTTACTTGCGCTTCCTGAGTTAGCAGCCTACGAGAATGTAGGACATTCTGATGTCCTGAATATGTCACCATATAGAGCACTCTATGGATGAGATTACCCTATGTTGTCGACTATCAGAGTCAGAAACACCCAGGTGCCTGCCTCTGATGACTTCCTGAACAGACACCAGGAATTGCGAAATGAGGCCTATCAATCTGTCAAGATGGCGAGATTTCGGAGTACCAGGATTGCAGCAAGAAGAAGGACCACCCACAAACCCATTGATGGGGGTGAACGATTGTTAGTCTGGGGAGACCTGTGGGCTACGGAATCTGGTAGAAGCAAGAAACTGGAACCCAGATGGCGAGGACCCTTCGACTTGTTGGAATACGACTCCCACACACAGAATTTCATGGTCAAGATGGATGTGAAGATTTACCGCCGCAAGGAAGGAGTATTTCATTGCTCTACAGTTTAGAGGATCATGGAGAACAATGATGATAGGTTCCCTGGCTGAGCCTATGTGAAACCCACACCCATCCTCGTTGAAGAAGTACTGGAACAGGAAGTTGAACAAGTGTTGGATCACTGCCAGCACTATGGACGGGACCAGTTCCTTATTAAGTGGAAAGGTTATGCAGAGTCTGAGACCAGCTAGGAGCTTGTCAAATGATCAGAGAACGCTATGAACTTTGTCCAAGAATAGTGGAAGACAATTTTCCAGGCGACGAACTCCATATCATTCCGGTTATATCGAGATCGGATTCCCCCCAAAGACACCACTATACGGGGATTTTGCTGATGAAGGAGAGGTGGATGATGGATTTTGGAAACCCTACTTAGAGAGTGACTATGAAGACTCTGGAGTCTCAGATGATGGCGAGGTTATCAGAACTTGGTTTTGATTAGGATTTTGATGTCAGGGAACTTGTTTTTTGGTTTTTATTTTTGGAAACAGTGGTTTTATTTCCGGGGTGTAACCCGTATTGGTTACTATTGTTAAGGCTGACAAGGCTAACGGACACTAGCAGGGCTAGGAAGGGGTTAGTTTGTTATATGATTGGTTTCAAGTATCGTTTGATACTTAGTTTGTTTAATATTGTGTTTCATGTATCAGGCTGATACCCGAGATATTTTATGTTTTGTTTTATGTATCAGGATGATACATATTTGGTTTGCAGTACTGTTTAAGAGCATGAGGCATTTGTTTGATTGGAGGACTTTACAAGCACTCCTTGGTTATGTCCGTTGATTGGAAATCAAATGGAAGAAGATGGAAGGCTTTGGAAAAGGGAGATCATGTATTTAAAGACTGCCCTTCTGGAGCATAGACAGAGCAGACTTCAACAGACAGAGGTTTCAATATACTTGGTTGAGCAGTTAATTCTTTTCAGTTCACACGAAACCACAGCAAGTAAGTCTAGGACTTAGTGAGGCTGGTGATATAGTAATCAATGGCTGTTAAACAACTTATTGAGATCTCCGGTTGTACTACTCACTTGAAGTCCCGACAGTTTGGGATCAGAGTTACAATATTTATACCTTACCGAGAGGCATTCCTCTTGGCGCCTGATACACCCAGGGAGGCGTTACAGTCTGCTTGGCTCTATATTGTAGTTGACCTATGTGTCATCATGAGATGATAGATTCTTTGAGTTCCTATTCACTTTCTCTTTCATTCTCGATAGAAGGAGAAGGTTCTTAGTTTTGTTAGGGTGTTACACATATGGGATATAGACCTAGATCTTCGAGTCTAAAGATGTGATAGTATAGAGCACCGGGAGGTGACTATATTGACTACAACCCACACTGGCAAGAAGTAGCATCGTATTCAGAACTACTCAGCCTTGGTGAAAGAGGAAAGAGTAATTTAATCAAGTGGATCTATTACGTATTCAGGATTCTTGATAATTGGAATGCATCTGCACATGAGTGTATATATAAAGGAAAGACTACCATCCAGAGTGATCACCTGATATTCCGTATGATGTTCCCTAATGGGCAGCATCCACTTAAACTTAGTTTATTTGGCAAAGAGATCGAAGGCTACCAACTGCAGGAGTGCTTGACACCTTCAGAAAATAGACAGTCCATGGGATCATTTGCCGTAGTTGGGTTAAATATCTTCAGGGTCAAATGGTGTTCACACACTTTATAGCATAGCTGAAGTTTCCTAAGATACTTCTTTTATATTGCCAACCTGAGTACTAGGAAAAGTGTATAAATAGTTAGAAGTCCCCTTGTAGTTCAGAGCTGACCTATGGCTTCCACCCCCCCTCTCTTAAAAAAACCAATGGCATTGTCCTCTCCAAGCCTGGCAAATCTGATTACAACTCCCCCTCCTTCTTTCAAGTCATTGTCCTCTGAGACACTATCTCCAAGATTCTGGAAAGGATAATGGCAATTCGCCTTACGCTAATGACCTGGACCGTTGGCCTTATCCACCTAAACCAATGCGGCTCACTTCCTGGCCTCAGCACATTTGACGCATGTGATGCCCTCATACACGAAGTCAACCTACTGCAACGTACAGGCCTCAAGACCTCTACCCTCTTCCTTGATATCAAGGGAGGCTTTGACAATATATCCTCTACTTGTTTATCTTCCCTACTTCGCGCTAAAGGCGTATCTCCTTATACGGTTTTTTGGGTTCGTTCCTTGGTGACTTACCACAAATGCCGCCTGATTTTTGAGGGTTCCCCTAATATTTTCGAGCCTGTTCAAGTGGGTGCCCCCCAGGGCTCCCATATCTCTCCTTTGTTATTCTTAATTTATGTATCCTCCCTACACTTGTTCATCCCAAAGGGGATTATGTTTTCCTATATTGATGATTTTACTGTCACAGTGGGGTCTGGGTCATACTGGAGGAACATACAGCTTCTTCAACACTACTACACCCGCCTCTGCAGGAAGGCCACCCCACTAGGACTCTCCTTCTCTGTTCCCAAAACCGAAGTTATCCACTGCCGAACTCCAAAGGATCGCTCTCCACTCTCACTAGATCCTGTTTCTCTCGATGGGAGTCTCTTTCACCCTTGTTCCTTATTCCGGTGGCTAGGATACTGGTTCTCACCTGTGCTGGAAACCTCCACCCATTTCCTTAAGAGGCTAGCCCTTGCTCAAGGGGCCTTCGGTCTCATCAGGCAACTCTCTCCTCCTGGCATAGGCATAGTCCCCTACCTGAACCGCCTGCTGGCCAAGGGCCTGCTGCTACCAATCCTCATTTGAGAAGCTGACCTCCTCATCCCCAATGCTGCGATGATGGTGAAGATGGAGGTCTTCTTGAGCAAGGTCCAATGATGAGTCACCAACTGTTTCTCATCGACTCCTGTATCCATCCTTCCCTGCAAGCCTTGCCTCCAGCCTCACAACTCACCCCTCCCCCATCGCTGCAGGATGGCTGCTCTACGGCTGGCCTGCTCCCCTCCAGAGATCAACACAGCCACAGCCCAGCTACCTCCATCACTTTCATCCTTCTCCAACTTTAGGGCAGGGACTCTTCCTGCCATCTCCTTCATTGCCTTAGGGCCAATTACATCCCCCTCCACTGGACCCAACCAAGGCCCATACCCGCCGTCCACTCTCAACTCCAAATCGATGGGATGTGCTACCTCTTGATCAAGGTGGCACCAGACAGTTTCAAACTCGCACAGATAAACTGCCATCTGCTACCGGGCACTGTCTTTACCCCCCCTCCTCCTATCACAGGTGCTATCTCTTCCAAATAGATTAAGGAGGAATGTGGAAAGGACCTCCTCACTGATTGGACACTCCTGTCCCCTCCTCCTCCTTACTACCAGTACAAGCTGTCAATATGCCCACATGCCTTCATGGGCCTGGACCACTTTACAGCTGGGCGAATTCACCAAATGCGCGCCGGAAAGAGCTATCTCTCTGCGCAACCCTCATGGAACGATGCCGATCGCTCTCCCACCTGCCCTTCCTGTAACTCAGAGGATGAAACCTTTGAGCATGCAATTCTCATCTGCCCCTCTAAGTCCCGAGAACGCCATCTTTACCTTCCGAAGCTGCCTTCAATAGACCATAGCTCTCCACTTTGGGCCGACCTGGACATGATCATTAGTCTTGCCTCATACATTCGCGCTACTCGCACGAACTTCCCACCCACCATGTCAGTGCTGTTTTCTACAGCTGCCTCCTCCTCCTCCAGCTATAACCCAGTCTGGGTGGTTTTGACTTTCCTGCTATATCTTTCCTTTCGGTTATGATTTCTTTTGATATCATTTCATTCTATACTTTTTGAATTAGTCGCCATTGTTGGGTGCGGTGACGGTATGGTCATCATTAGTGGAGAACTTGTGCGGTTATTTCTTTTGTTTTCCACGTTTGGAATTAACCTTTCGTTTATACCATAGCTAGAGCTCCATGCAGGTTCCTGTACGTTAACAGCGAATATAAGAGATGATCAAAAAAAAAATCAAAACCCCTCTAGTTAAGGGCACACTCCGCACACCCTATTTTCCTCCCGCTTCAAATTCTTGCCCTTTTTAGCTGATCAAAACTTCGCTTTTTTGTTTGGCAACAGCCACAACACACCAAATCTTGACCCTTGCTTAAGCTTCACTCTTTAGCGATACAGCCCGGCTTCCTGTGTAACAGTAATGGCTACAGCTTCCCCTGGCCCCTCCAGGTCATCCTCACCCACCCAGCACCATATAGCCCCCTACTTAGCCCACTCCTCCCGCGCCAGCACCCTTAGACCCCTCCCTGACCACCTGATCGCAACCCAGAACCTCCTAGACGCTATAGTCACCCAGTTCAGCCTCTCCCGTGAATCTTTCCCTCCGTTTGACAACTCCCTCCTTCACAATATTTCTAATGGGGAGGCAACCATGATCCCACTTGTGTGTACCGCCATATCCGGAATCAATGAGGTAGTTAGCCGACTTGCCACACTGACCACCCGTCTGGATGCGATCTTCTCAGCTATATCGGCCACCGCACCTCCCTCTACTACAGCCCCTCCCGCTATTGCAGCCCTTGAGGCCACAGTCATAGACCTCTCACTTCACGTCACGGCAGGAGCCAC
>QFET01006993.1:0-20705 GCA_003316355.1 Tuber calosporum | reverse complement strand
CGCTTTGGTGTCTAAGGGAGACCTGCTGAGAGGCGAAGACAAGGGGAGTACAATAGAATGATTTATAGAGTGAAGGGGAACAATAGGATCGCCGTTCAACCAAGTGTATTCACTGTCTAGGCATCTGTCTGAAGTCTGATGTCTCCTGCTAGCCAGGAGGCCACTCTTAAATACATGAAATCTTTCTTGCAAGAGCTGAGGCTCTGGAAACCCGCAGCCACTATCATTACCGGTGATTGTACAGCTACCGGAATCCTGTGGCCCTGCCGGAGTCCTGGAAAGCCTGAGGCTTTCCCACAATACTGCCTCTATCCTACCGCCGGAATACATTACCTGTTCCTTCCCGTGAAACTCCTGGGGCACAATCCTGCCGATGCTCTAAAGCATACAGTAATAAAGTCGCCGGAATCTAGAGATTCCGGTAAGGAAATCAAATACAAAAGAAATCAAATCAAATGAATGTAATCTGACAAAGGAAAGGCTAACGAGAGTTGGAATAGAGGTACCGGAACATGTACACATGTTACAGTTCTCCAATCGATACCAGATACCTCTGCCTCGATGTTGTGGTTTTCAATGGTAAGGAGATACTTCTCTATGTCCCCTGTATACCTAACCTTCTCCATCTCGGCTAAGGCTCTTTGGGTCATGTGCAGTACCGAGAATCGTTATGTAACTTTGGCCCAGAAAGTGATCCAGAAATCATAACCCTCATGTTTGGGGTTTCCGAGGTCCACGGTCATTTTCTTCCGATAGCTTATCGAGAAAGGGACTACCTCGGTTCCTTCCATTGTGCCTAACGCATAATTGATGCGTTCTTCATCGTTTTCCCATTGCCATGGGTGTCTCCCAAAGTAGTACTCACAATTTAATAACCATACTTGCACATCCTGAGTAGGCTTTTTCTCAAACTTGAATGGTGGATCCGCTTGCCGGCGGTTTGTCCTTGACAAGGATTGCCCTGGTCGGTCAACCCATGCGTCCGCATCGGATTCGAACTTACGGCCAGGCCAGGGTCTTTATGATGGCTCACCACCTCGTCGTGAGGGGCCACCTCCGTCTTCAGACCCATGATCATCATCTCCCGAGTTGGGTGCATTCGCCGGAGGGGGCTGTGGTGGCTCTTTTCCGCCATTTCCATTTCCATCCCCATGATCTACAGTCTTTCCCTTGTCTCTTCGGGGAATAAACCGGAACTCTTCTCCGCTAGCGGCCGTTGTTCGTTTTTCTAATCCCGGATTTTCCACTGGCTGTGGTTCCACTGTTTCCGACACACTTGGTGGGTTTCTCGCAACTTGTAGTTGCACAAAGTTTCATTCATTCGAGTCAACATTCGATTTAGTTGCTCGGATGCAGTATTCAGCCATACCACATAGGCCTCCCTTTCTGCCCGCTCCTGTTCGAGGTGCTGGTGAAGTCCTCGTAACTCCTCTCTGGTTCTCTCATGTTCTTTTTGTGCAGCCACTTGTCTTTGAAGGAGTTCTAACTTTTGTCTCGCCAACACATGCTCTAGCTGGCAGTCTCGATCCAGCGACTCTTGTCCTGTTGTCCCTAGGTTAGCATGAAGTTGGGTACTTACTGCTTGATGGCGTGCACCCCGTTATTCCTGTGCCTGCAACTTTGCCTCCAACCGTTTGGTGGTGGCATCTTGAACTGTGGCAGTTTCAGTTGCTAACATTTCAAGTCCCAAATTGACTTGCTTCAACTCTTCACCAATAATTTGTTCCTCACGGGTTATCTATTAAGCATGGTGCTGGAATTGATTTGCCTAATCCTGAGCTTGACCAGATAGTTCACGGTAGGCCAGATGTTACACATCAACTGATTCCTGGAGGGTATGGTCGAAGCAGCTCATTACCTGGCCTATGCGTTCCGATAATCATTGCATAGCTGGATTTCTGGGGTCGGGGGGACAGGGAGTGCTTGATCGAGTTCTTAGGGCTGACTTCCTGACTCAACTTGGCTGTCACAGGTGGTGGAGTGCCAGAGTTGACCTAGAGCGTCCAGGTGCATGGTCGCTTCCAACCAGAGAATTTTCTTCTATGTCTGACATGGCTTGGTACGTGTAACCTACTCCCAAGTATCTCGAGAATCCCAGAGGGACCCTGAAGATACTGTTAGGATAGGGGGAGAAGCGTCGATGGATATATCTTCAATAGACAAGGTAAATGGTATGGAACTAATAGAGTGACCATTCAACTTGTAGTATTAAAGATGGTAGTCCTGTTAGGCTTGGGAGTCCGAATCCTTAAGGGATTGTAGGCTCTTTAAATACAAAAGATTGTAGCTAGGAAAACTAAACACAAGCGCAAACATCCAGTCCAACAAACATGCTAACAGAGGCAGCATAGCAAGGTAACCATATTCCAAAAACAGAGGGTTAAAAGCGACAGGATGCAGCTAACTAAACAAGTAATGGAATCCAAACAGGAAGGAGCAAGAGATCGCTACTACTATACAAATCCAGTAGGTATAGCAGGAGGATAGCGATACCTAAATGGGTAGAAGCAAGGAGGGGTAGTGGTAAGCGAAACAAGGAAAGAATAACCAGTTAGGAAGTCATAACCAAGTAGGAAGGAACAACCAAATAGTAGCGCTTATCAGGTATAAACCCAAATAAGTAATAACCAACATCAAGTCAGTAGTGATAGTAGAAACATAATAGGATTCCGTTACAGTCCGTGTCGACAGTCAATTGTCGTGAGGACATTGTTTTCAATGTGAGTTGGGATGTCTTCCCAATCCCCAAGCAGAGGGTGCGAACGAGGACTTGCTGATACTGAAGGAACTGGAGGTTCCTTCTTCCTCGGTGTCGTAGTCAACTAAGCGTTTCCATAGGAGGGTGGGTCCGTAAAAATGTTCGTATATTTTTTGGAAATCTTTTTCGGTAGGGACGAGTAGAGGATCAGTGAACCAGGATGGTTCCGCAGGTATATAGAATAGAATCTGCGAAAGGGAGTTTTCAAGTAGTTCTTCGAAAGGGAAGACATAATTTGAGGGTCGAGGTTCGGGAAGAAGCTGGTCGAGGAGGGTGGAATCAGCTATGAGCTTGTGTGATTGCAGAGGTATGACTTGGAGATGTGCAAATGTCATGTAGTGAGCATTGGTAACAAGGAGAAATATCAATATACTATTATGGATAGCCGATTCTAAGGGCAAGCGAATCGATCTAGGCTTAAATCTTTCTTCGTAAACGGAGATTGTCTAGGAAGGCTCATAGGTGAAGATTTTTGAGGAAAACTTATGATATTGATAAGATCTCTTCTCCGTTGCTTGATGATTGCTAAAGCTCATGAGGCACTTCAATATTTATATCCCGTGTCTGTGTGTTCGCGGACTACAATTGTATTACATATAAACAGGTATTATCTTCCCAACCTTCGTCTCTTAATCCGAGAGCGAACCTGCTTTGACCCTGAAACTTTCTCTTCCCCCACACATCTAATGGTATGAACACAGCCTCCGACTTCTCTGAGGGTCTGGAACCCCTCAGTCTCTGTTGTCAACCTTCTTTCGGCTGTTAAGATATGGCCGTGCAGTTTGCAAGGTACCAATAACTTCTTAGAACTCCAAGGGGCCAGCTTGGTTGTTGGCTGAATCTGCTTCGTGCCGTCTTATCCGGCTCTACAGCTGGCTTTCAGGATGACTAGTGTTTACAATCGGGCCAATGCCTTTTCGTCTTCACTACCTCTCCTTATCAACTTGTTCCGATAGGTTCATTGACCTTATAGGCATCACGGAGGCGTCTGCGTACTCTTGGTGTGTATCGGAGTAGCCTACTTCAATCACGCCTTCATACCCATCTAGGACTACCCGGGCTCTCTTAACTTTATCTGTGTGTAACTCCGCGAGTTCTTGACTGAATCGCTTCGTTCCACTTCTCAGACGTAGCCAGAGAGGCCCCCTCATATACCCTGAGGACAGCATCCGGTCGGACGGACGGCGACGACGTATACAGGGTTACAAGATGTGTTCCAATTTCTCGTTTTTCTTAGTAAACGAGCAACTTCACAAGGTGCTAGTGTCGACTCCCAGGGCGAACGCCGGGGCCGCAGGGAGGTAATTGCCTGTAGAGGTTCAGATTCATGCAGTCCCTTCTGAAAAGTCATGTAATCCTCTTGGGAGTTGTTTGTGCCTAACAGTAGAAGTAGGTCGATAGCCAGCCTGTGGTTGAGGTAGGGGACTATACGGATGCCTAGGGGGGAGATTTGCCAAATAAGACTGAAAGTCTCTTGTGCAAGGGCTACCCTTTTCGAGAAGTGTGCTGTAACGGAATCCTATTATGTTTCTACTATTACTAATAACTTGATGTTGGTTATTATTTATTTGGGTTTATACCTGATAAGCGCTATAGTTTGGTTGTCCCTTCCTACTTGGTTATGACTTCCTAACTGGTTAATTTGTTCCTTGTTTCGCTTATCACTACCCCTCCCTTGCTTGTACCCATTTGGGTATCTCTATCCTCCTGCTATACGTATGGATTTGTATAGTATATAGCGATCTCTTATCCCTACTTGTTTAGATTCTATTACTTGTTTTGTTAGCTCCATCCTGTCTCTTATAACTCTCTGTTTTCGAAATATGGTTACCTTGTTATGCTGCCTCTGTTAGCATGTTTGTTGGACAGGATGTTTGCGGCTTTGTTTAGTTTTCCTATCTACAATTTTTTGTATTTAAAGAGGCTTCAATCCCTTAAGCATTCGGACTCTCAAGCCTCACATCGACTATCATCTTAAATACTACAAGTTGAAAGGTCACTCTGTCTGTTCCATACCTTTTACCTTGTCTATTGAAGACATATCCATCGATGCATCTCTGCCTATCCTAATGGTATCTTCACAGTCCCTTTGGGATTCTCGTGATACTTAGGAGTAAGTTACACTACCAGTAGATAACCTTTGATTTATTTCCCAAATAAACCAAGTTCCTGTATATGTAACCCATTTACAAACATCTTACGGAAAACCAGTTGCTTAGTTTTGATAGTCCTCTTTCTTGCATCTATGCTCTACGGTGCATATGAAATCAGATTATCAAGAGTCTGAGTACTCCTTGTTTGGTGTTTAGATCTTTCATCAAGGCTGAGCAGCTCTGCGATAGACCCTACGTCTTACCAGTGTAGGTGGTAGTCATATAGTAACCTCCTAGTTCTATATAGTTTCATATCATACAATTTGTACCATTTTCCATATGTGAGACAACTAGCTTTAAGGACTTCATATGCTTTGTATAGATATTCAATAACTCACTCGATCTCGTCCACATATTGTGTTACCATACTATATGACTTAAGGCTGTAATCATAATGAGATCTACGAAAGTAATAAAGCTCCAGACCAAGTGCCTTGTGATTTACCTCAGCCAATTTGTGCAAGAGAGACTTAGGATCGTCATCATATATGTCAGAAATATACAAAGAACAGATATGTGCTCCCCTCCCTTTGGATATTTTAGCAGTAATGCGGAAGGACCTACGCAAGTACTTGTTATAAACGGTGATATCAGCTGTGTCCGCAGTTTCCTAGTCTGACATCTCTTCTTAACTGGACAGGATCCACCAAAGGTCAAGCTCTTTCCACTAATCTGACATCATCTCTCTCTAGGGCCTGAAATTGGTATCACATAGGAGAGGAAAATTCATAAGAGTGACTGGAAAGGAATTGTAAAGTTTTGACATCACAGCAAATGTAGTAGAACAGCAAGATCTTAAACCATAAAAATAATAATGTAAATTGGAAAAGAACAAAAAAAAAGTGAAAAAATAATCGGAAACGTGGTACAATATTGGCAACAGTTTACCGAATACCCAATTTTCTTTTATTGTTTCGAACTGCGCTGAACACGCAGTGGCTCATAACCTCTTGAATGTGGATATCAATGAGAAGGTTCTTACTGTTCAATGGTGCAAGTCTGCTAACTACATAGTACTACCATACATATTTTCCACTATAGGTTTTACCCTTAATTACCCTCCTGGGCTTTTTATCAACAATATAAAGGTGGTTACTTGTACCCTACAATACTCAATAATAATGATAGTAACTCAGATCCTAAACTGTGAGCACTTCAAGTGATTATTACTAGTAGAGATCTCGATAAGTAGTTTAACAGCTGTCAATTACTATATCGCCTGCCTTGCGAAGCCCTAGACTTGCTTGTGCAAACCGAGAAGCACTAACTCCTCTACCATGTATATTGAAATCTCTGTCTGTCTAAGTCTACTTCCCCTAAGTCCTAGAGGATAGCAGTATTTAAATATACTTACTGGCTTATCCAAAGCCTTATAAATAAAACATAAAATTTACTCGCTTAACGGTCCCTTAAAACATAATAGAAAATGTTTTTGATATCAACAGATACTTGAGACTAAACATAAAACATATCGGGTATCAGCTGGATATATGAAACCCAATATCAAACAAACTAATGTATTATACCTAGTTATGGGTCACCCTTTAGTAATGGGTCAGTTTCAGCTGCTACTTAAAAATATTAAAAAGTCACAACCACTAAATAAACATTGCCTCTCCTTGTCTCAACTTTGTAAATTAAAAGCTTTTAAATATCATATGATATAATTGAAAAATAATTTTGTAAGAATACAAAGTGAAGTGTTAGGACCCCAAAGTGATAGTAGATGATTCAATCACTATCCTCCTCTGAATCACAAGTTAAAATAACTTGATAGTTAACCTTTTTGCATGAAGAGCGTTGTGCGTAGATGGTGCTTTTACCCAGGTATTTGAAATAACATTTTCTACCTATATAATTTGAGCCGTTAGTTTAAAAATATGAGAAGATAAGATATTATTCACTTTATAGTTCATTAGACTTATCAGTATCTATCTTATCTATCAGTTCCGCAACAATCGCTAAACTTTGCACAGATCGTGGCTGGGTCTTCCACTCTCTTTGGGCAGCAACCACCTGTATTTGGAAGTTCAGTTGCTGTAGTAAAGGTCTCTTCTTTGCAGCCACCTCTTTTTTGCATCTATCATCACTTCTACACTTCTTATAAAGCTTTGCAAGCACCGAGGTAAGAAGAATGAGACCAACTTTAATCTGGCTGTGTTCAGGATTGCCAGGCTTGACAGCTTGTAGTCTCATAATAGTGGCTAAATCAAGAATACACTTTGCATTTGCCTTGCTATATAAGACCAATCCTTTATATAAAAGAGTATGACTTCCATTATCAAACTCCAGTCTATTAGCCTCTTGTCTATTCTTATCAAGCTCACATAATGTCTTAGCATGTGTAGACAGACGGTAGAATCCAGAATACTGGTCATTCATAGATTTTAATTGAGATGTATTTATCTGAAGGCCAGATTTGGTCATAACGCTCAGCTGATTGAATGGAATCATGCTACTAGCACGCCAAGCTCATGGTATATTCGGCTTACTCATAGTCTTAGCTCTTGCATTTTGGTCTACTATATTAACTCGTAAAATTGAATATATCCTGACAGTGATGTAATATTTGGTGGAGCACTTCGGTGGCCTGTGTCTATGTGATCAACAATGATGCCAAACGACAACTGAATGGCAATATTCAGGTATTATGTCATATTTACATGAAAAACTGAAAATAAATAGGTAAATGATTGCTACAAAGGTGCATCCTCTTCCTCCTCACTAGCAGCCAGGAACTCAATTGTTTCTATGTCATCTTCCCCTGCTGGAATATCAGCGTATGAATTCAGATTTGAATCCTCCCTCCTCCAATTCCTTATCTCCAACTCTCTAAACCCCTTGATATCTAGTTTATTGTCTAGACTACTATATATCGGAAGTGTCAATCCAACTATTCGAAAATATTGGGAAATAATATGGTGCTTTTCGGTATGAAATTGATAAAGAGCATGGCTGACACAGTTGGTAGTAAGAATTCGGCGTTGGCGAAAGGACCATAGTTCCATTTAATACGCTTCTTCATAGTCCAAAATTTCCTGATCAGTGATATCGCGCATTATATCTTTAAAAGGTTTGTCAATTGAGATGTCAAGTGGTTGGAGTAAGGAGCTGCAGCTGGCAGGAATAAGTGAAGGAATTTCTTGATAACAATGTAGGAGTTTAAGACTTGCAGGACTTTTATGAGAACCCATTAGGTCTAAGGTAAAAGAGACTTGAACGACTGTGGAGACTAGGGATAAGGTTGTTAGTTAAATAATGTAGAAATAATTCTTCGTTCATGTATGCTTTTTCATCGAATTCAACAAGTACTCCAGGATGGTAGTAACCAAATTCATCAGCCAAACACTTTCCTGTTCCATGTAAAATCACCATGGGTGGGATACGTAGTATGCCATCTGCGAAGATATAAAGTACTAGACTAGCCTGCCTTTTATCCTACCCCCCTCATGTACTTTTAGCCCAAACAACTTTAGACACAATCATATCATATTTGTTGCCTTGGAGATATTCAAAAGCTATTGGGGTCTCATCAAGGTTACAAAAATTGCAGAGATCAAATCAGCTGACACTGTAGGGAATGGCAATATCCCAAAAGCTGTTAGCTTTTGTCTGAGAGTTTTGGCAATTAAAATGTAGTCATTCAAGTATCATTTCCTGATACTCTATTGGTACCTTTTATGCTTTATTCGTAATTGACCAAATGCTAATATGGTGTTGAGCTAGATATCCTCCAAATCCTCTATTGCTAAATTGAAATATCTCACAGCTAACAGGATTAACAGTATTCCGATATATCTAAGCAAATAGGAACTTTGCATTTACATGAAACCAGCTTCTCTGAGTCATTTGTCCTTTATCCTTTCTCTCTTGAAACAACTTAGAAAGTTGCCTCTCCAACTCCGACCAACATATATCCTCCACCTCCACTATTCTCCTAGCCTTTGTTCCATTTCCCTGGTTTTTTCTCTTCTCCTGCCTTTGAACCCATCTGCTAAGCGTTGACTGTGGAACTCGAAAAAAATTCGTGGCTTCTTGCTCTGTCGGTTTTCTGTATTCACTATTTCTTGCAGGTATGTGATCGTGATATAGGAATTATAGAACCTAGACTTGCTGTGTGTGACTCCAAGATATCCTCTGTCAAGGAATGGGCTGGATATCAGATTCTTTCAGAATCCTTTCTCCAATCGCCTTAGCTTTTGGCCTAGGCTTTGACTTTGCTGTCTTCAGAACTTGTGGCATGGTAGGTAGTTTCCTATATTGATGCTCTTTTCTTCAATATACCATACATGCTTTATATACTGCTAAACTGCGCTATGATTCCTACAGCTTGTAGAGCCTACTTTGAGGTTGTCTCACTCTCTTACAAGAGGGAAATTTGATATGGCAGGATCCGCACTAAGGTCGTATTCATTGCCGATCGCTTCAACACAGCCCAACTAAGTCCTCAACCGGAGATTACATCCCTCACTGGAAATACTCAGTTTTTCGAGTTAATACAGTATTGGGTAAGAGTCACCTTTATGCATTGACCAATTAGGGCCATGGTTACAAAGAGAGTCCTCCAGCTCCTTCTAATAACTGCTGCACATAGGTGTGAATATTTCAATGTCCAAAGGTTGAAGAACATGAGTTGTATGAACTGGAAGGCAATTCAGGTAGATGTTCATCTTGATACAGTACTCAATGAATGCAATATCGCTGATATGAGCTTTGTCCATCCAAAACAAGCATTGATGAGCCTTGATTCCATATTCTGACCTTTTTTTTTTCGACTCATAGATTTTGACCAACTAGTCCAATATAATCTCAGTAGTGGTGTAACCAGCTTTGGAGTCTGTAAAGTATGCATCAGAATTCTTCTCATCGTTGATATTACTATGATTACTCATCAAGTAGGCATTGGAGGTGTGGATAATTAGTGTTGGAATTGATTTTCTATTTCCTGAAATTGCATCTCTACCAGTAACCTATATGCGCATCCTATTCTGCATAATCCTTGGATTCTTTCTGCCAGCACAGCATAGAAGAGTCCCAAACCTCTCAAACCTATTGCAAATCCATTATTGTCAGTATTCCAAGTATTTTTATGCTTGCTATAGTATTTGTAGCGCATATTGTAGTAGCGATTAAGGTGTTCTTTAAAGATCTCATAGTTGGTTGCCCACAATCGTTGCATATCCAAGGTCTTCTCGACCTATGATTGAATCTCAGGGAGTCTAAAAATGAACCGACCTACCCACTATTTTCCAACTTCCCTACTATTTCCTTTCATTTTCTGTATCTGGTAAACCATTGTCCAAAACATGTGTTCAGCTGAGAAGAATACCTCTCTCATTTCAGTCTTTGATCCAATCAACAATCACACCCTCTTCAACCTTTTTAAGTAGTTGCTGTTGCTCATAAGCATCTGGGGCTGGTGTACTCTTGTATCCAAGGCTGTTTCGCAATGTTGTATTTTAAGACTAAAGAATATGGCTATTTTACGTACTGAGTACTCAGAATGGTCAATTCTGTGCTGCAAAGCAGCTAGAATTTTCTCCTCCCTCTCAGCTTTCCTGGAAGCCATCAGAAATCAAATTTGGAAAGCTTATAGGAGAAATTCAGTAAATTGTTGTAGTGCTATACTGGGAAAGATATCTTTGAGGAAATAAGCAATATGGAATGCAATAGTCTCGTTTTAATACTTGCTTCCTTGATGTGATTTATTTTGTACATCCACCCAAAGCCTATAGCCTAACCTCTGTCTATTAATTCTTAAGCCTTTCTCAAACCTAAGCTCCAACAAGATGCATTTGCATCAGAGTGATCTATTATGATTTTGTATTATAAAACACCCAGCTTTATATATTTGCAAATTATATTTTATAGGTACATGAACTAGGTTTATAGCTTGTAATAGGCAGAAATTTGGGTTGTGGGACACAAGACTAAGTTAGTGGTTGCAATCTATGATGATTTTACATAGGACCAAAACTGACCCATTACTAGGTATAATACGTGAAGTATCGAAAGATACTTGAAGCTAAGCATTAAACAAACTAAGTATCAAACCATACTTAAAACCAATCATAAAACAAATCAGTATCAAACCATACTTTAAACCAAGCATAAAACAACTAACCCCTTACTAACCCTGCTAGTTTCCGTTAGCCTTGTCAGCCTTTACAATAGTAACTAATACCGGTTACAAGATCCACATTGATAAATTACTCTATCTTCTTTTACCAAAGCTGAATATTTCTAGATATGATCCTACTCCTTGCCAGCAGAGGTTGTAGTCAATCCGGTCACCTCCCGGAGGTATATACCATCACATCTTTAGACTCAAAAGCCTAGTACCATAACTCATATGTATAACATATGCACTCACAGTATCTGATATATCCACCTACTCCAGTATGCAAAATAAAAGAATTTTGTCTTCAACCAGACCTACCGGTACTCCAAAACCTGAATCTCGGGTCATATATACACGTAGATACACCGAACGGTTTCCCATATATCCTATATTGCCTCCAGGCACTGGCGCCTCTGGGCTGCCATACAGATCCTTATTAGCCTCAGTTAGTCACCACGCATCTTACTTGTCGGTGTTAGGCACAAACGACTCCCAAGAGGATTTCATTACTTTTCAGGAGGAACTGCATGAATCTGAACCTCTACAGGCAATTACCCCCCTGTAGCCATGGCGTTCGCCCTGGGAGTCGACACTGGCACCTTGTGCAATTGCTTGTCTACTAAGAAAAACGAGTAATTGGAACACATCTCGAAAGCCCGTATACGTCGCCGCCGTCCCTCCGACTGGATGCTGTCCACTAGGTATATATGAAGGCCTCTGTGGCTACGTCTGGGAAGTAGAACGAAGCGATTCTGTGAAGAACTCGCAGAGTTAAACCCAGTTGAAGTTAAGAGAGCCTGGGTAGTCCTAGATGGGTATGAATGTGTTATTGAAGTAGGCTACTCCAATATTCATGGAGAGTAGCCTGACGCCCCCATGATGCCTATAAGGTCAATGAACCTATTGGAACAAGTTGATAAGGAGAGGCAGTGAAGATGAGAAGGGATTGGCCCGATCGTGAATGGTAGTCATCCTGAAAGCCAGCTGTAGAGCCGGATAAGACGGCACGAAGCAGATTCGGCCAACAACCAAGTTGGCCCCTTGGAGTTCTAAGAAGTTATTGGCACGTTGCAAACTGGGCAGCCATATCTTAACCGCCAAAAGAATGTTAACAACTCAGACTAAGTGGGTCCAGACCCTCAGAGAAGTCGGGAGCTCTGATCATACCATTAGCAGTATCAGGGAAGAGAAACTTTCAGGGTCAAAGCGGGTTCGCTCTCAGATCAAGAGACGAAGGTTGGGAAGAAAATACCTGTTTATATATAAACCAGTTGTGGTCCGCGAACACTCAGACGCGGGATATAAATAGCGTAGTGCCTCCCGAGCTTTCGACATCATCAAGCAACGGAGAAGAGATCTTTCAATATCATAAGGTTTTACTCAAAAATCTTTACCTACGAGCCTTCCTAGACAATCTCCGTTTACGAAGAAAGATTTAAGCCAAGTCCGATTCGCTTGCCCTTAGTATCGACTACCCTTAACAGTCGGCTTGTAAAGTATATGGACAGAAAAAAAGAAAATAAAGAAAAAAAGTCAGAACCTGTGCCTAAAATGATTATCGAGTAATAGCCCGTGCCTCCTATAAACTGTTCACCTACCGGTAATTCCACAAACTCCACCATAAACACCTCAGTCTTGCAAATCCCTCACTTCCTAGGGAGGCGGTCTGAGGGCTACACCACTGCAAGAATACCCACCCCTCCCCCCCTATCCTGGAGTGTCGGTAGGATTATGTAGTTGAATTGTCTAAATGGAGTTGGTTTGGTGGGGTATTGCTGGCAGCGGTACAATATTAGCGGCATTTATCCTCTGCTCGGTATATATGCCTGAGGGGTAACCGCTACCTGCTCCCTGGACTATTGTGGTCAAACATATTGAGGGGATTTGTGTTGCCGTGAATGGAGCGTTTTTTTATATACTAGATGTAACACGGATCGTGTAGGTTGAGGATAATTACGATTAAACACACTCAGTAGGCTTAGGCTTTACTGTGAGGGAAACACTAATCTTTCTAAGGGGTTGTCTCCGAGTACGGAGGTTAGAGGTATGACCAAGATAGTGGATTATACAAAGTTCTACGGAATGTTGGAGCAATCCTTCAATGTCGGGTATGGACGATGACAGGACGGTATGTGGCGGAAATGCGGCGGCGAGTGAGGCTGTGTGCGCCAAGGAAAAGCGGCGGGGTGTTTCCTGTATAACTATTCGAGCTTACACCCAGCTGTCTTTCTTCAATCAACTCAGTCGTTTTAACAGGTTATAAGCCCGGGATATGCACAAAAAATATTCCCTACCATTAAAAGATTATTTTTTCCTGCCTCTGAAAAGTAATTCCACCAGTGATAAACATTTCCTCTTTACAGTGCCAGATTCCTGTACTGTCTCCACTTTCTTTCCAAAAAACATTCTCCTCTGTCCCTTTGCTCTGTCCTCATTGCACCTATGCAAACCAGAAAAGAATCCGGTCCAATCACTACTTCAACTGATGGAATTTACCGGACAAAGTATGATGATACCCAGAAGTTTAACAGCTTCAACTACCGTCAATGGGCTTGGAGTATTCAGATTTTGCTTCTATCTGAAAACCCTCTAGCTATTGCCTTAGGTGAGGAAGAACAGCCACCACCAGAGGAGCGTCAGAACTGTTCCGCTTGGATTGCTCATGATGGGAAAGCACTTGCAATCATCTACAATTCTTGCACTCTGGTTAGACAAGAGGATGTAGAGGATGTCAACAGTGCCTCTGCGATGTGGCAATAGTTGAAAGACAAGTTAGACACTCTCAACTGTCGTGCTGGTCCGCTTGAGGTACGTCAAAACTTCAACCAAGCACGGGCCCAGCCAGGGCAAACAATTGAGCACTACTTGGCCTGTCTACTTCATTTTCGGAACACACTTGCGGGAACTGAAAGTGCAATAACCGATGAAACTCTCAAGTCATACCTTCTATCCACACTACCCTAGGAGTATGACAACTATGTCAATATTCTAATGGAGCAAGAAAGTCAACACAATATCGACAGCCTTATCAAGCATCTGCTTGAACAGGAGAAAACTCTCCTCTCTCGCCAAGCAGAGATTTCAACTTCTAATTTTCAATGAACTCCGACTCTGCTCTCCTTGCCCACCATGCCTCATGGACAGGATGGGATACATAGACGACAGAAGTCAGGCATAGAAATGGCAGAGGTCGACCAAGTGGAAGATTCTATGATCGTCGCAGTACTTATAGAATGGTGGCTCATGGTCGAGATTGAGGGAGGTACTTATCGAACTACACTAACCCTACAATGCTGGGCAATATTGGCCAAGTGGGAGTATGAAGTGTGTCTATTACTTCTGGCAGAGGTCTCTGTTGGCATTGTGGCAGAGGGGGTCATACACATTGTGATTGTTCCTCTAGAAGACGTGGACTTGAGGCACAGAGATCAAACCAAGGAAGAAGAGGGGACAATCAGTTTGCAGAAGTACCTGATGCACCTATGATTAGCCATGCACTTATGGTCACCTGCTTGCACTCAAGTAACACTGGCAGTTACTAGGCTCCTTGGCTTGTGGACTGGGGAGCCTCTCAACATATGTCACCAAACCGATCAGACTTTTTAACCCTACAATATCTCTGTAACCTACTCCCAAGTATCTCGGGAATCCCAAAGGGACTCTGAACATACTATTAGGATAGGGGGAGAAGCGTCGATGGAGAGGTCTTCAATAGACAAGGTAAAAGGTATGGAACTAATAGAGTGACCATTCAACTTGTAGTATTAAAGATGATAGTCCTGTGAGGCTAGAGAGTCCGAATCCCAAGGGATTGCAGGCTCTTTAAATACAAAAGATTGTAGCTAGAAAAACTAAACAAAAGCGCAAACATCCTGTCCAACAACATGCTAACAGAGGGAGCATAACAAGGTAACCATATTCTGAAAATACAGGGTAAAAAGCGACAGGATGGATCTCACAAAACAAGTAATGGAATCCAAACAGGAAGGAACAAGAGATCACTACTACTATACAAATCCAGTAGGTATAGCAGGAGGATAGCGATACCCAACTAGGTAGAAGCAAGAAGGGGTAGTGATAAGTGAAACAAGGAAAGAAAAACCAGTTTGGAAGTCATAACCAAGTAGGAAAGGACAACCAAATAGTAGCGCTTATCAGGCATAACCCCAAATAAGTAATAACCAACATCAAGTCAGTAATAATAGTAGAAACATAGTAGGATTCTGTTACATTCCCCTTGAAACAAATAAAACAAACAAAGCAATAAGGAATATCCTTAAGGGCTTAATGACCAACCTGCCTTTGGAGCATTCCACTCAATTTCAAAACATGTAACTTAATCAGTAAACATATATCCAGCACTGGTGTCAGGATCTTACACCTCTATTAGCCCCATAGTAGCGAAGACAATTCCATGAAGCAGTTAGCTTTCCATCTCAGATTCGTCCAAAGTGGAGAGTGTTGTGCTAGTATCGGATTCTCAGTATTCTGAGTCTTGGAGAGGTTTCCAAAACCCGTCAGGGTCAAGCTCAGGTGAGAGGGGGGCATAGTCTGCCTTCTGAAGTGTCCAGGCAGAGAAAGTCTCGCCATGGGACTAAGGGAGTCTGAAAGGTATAGATTCATTATAGGTATTGAACCAGTAGGATCTGATGAGGGTGCTGGCACCTTCTAGGTTGTAGAGGGGTTCCCATATTGCTTCGATTTCATCATAGCCTTTCCAATGGATCAAGAACTGTCTTTTTCTGCAATTGATTCGATCTTTAAATATCTTTTCGATTTCCAATGTCTCTTGTCCACTAGTATCGATGGTGACAGGCTCTTTGGATATGGGTTCAGGTGTTCCTGGGAAGGCGAAGGGGTTGGGTCTTAGGTTAATGCGAAGATGGCTGTGATGGATCCATAGGTGGATTCCTGCCATCACTTGAGGGAGTATGAGTTTGTAGTTGTTATGTCGGTCAGGTCCTTCGCTCACTGAGAAGGGTCCTAACCATAGTCCAACTAGCTTATGATTTCGCCCAACCTTATGGACATAGGGTGCTGACTTGAGGATAACATCAGTTTCGTTAGGAATAATTGGGGGTCCATCCTTTCTTCTATTTTCGCTTGAGGTCGCTTGGCGTCCTCTGGCCTTCTTCAGTGCATCTCTGGCAAGTTATTAATTTTTCATGATCTGTGAAGCAATCCCGTCTGCTCCTGGTACTGAAGTGAGGACAACTCTGGCGCTAGGGAGGAGGTTTGGTAGTCTGCCAAAGGTGATTTCGAAGGGGGAGAGTTCTGTGCTATCACTGGGGGCTGCATTGATTGCAGTCTGGACATGGAGTAGGTGGCAAACCCACTTGGTTCCTTTAGGGTTGACATAGTTCCAAAGGCATTGGCCAACAGTTTTGATTCTGCGCTCAGTCTGTCCATTGGTCTGGTGATTGTAAGTGTAGCCATGTTGAGATCAACATTGAGGTTCGCCATATGCTGTGTCCAAAAGCGTGAGGTAAACTTGGGGTCTCGATCAGAGTCTAGGGAGGTAGGGAAACCATCAATGGAGAAAACTCGCTCAATGAGGGTGTGTGCTGTTTCCATAGCAGTGATGTTCTGGGAGACTGGTATGAGGTAGGTAAAGCCACTGAATCGATCCAAGACAACCATGATGAGTTCAAGCTTGGAATTGCTAGGGAAGGGTCCCGCAAAGTCAATTGCAAGGGACGAGAATGGCTGCCTGGGGACAGGGAGGGGGGTGACTGATCCTTCAGGGACAGTTGTAGGTTGCTTGTTGAGCTGGCATAGGTGGCATCTGCAGACATAGTCTTTGAAATCGTTCCTCATGGAGAGCCAGTAGAAGTGTCTTGAAGCATATTCAAAGCATTTCTGCCAACCCATATGTGCTATTTCTTCATGGGTAATGCGCACAATTTCGCTTCTGATATTAGCACCTTAATAGATTGCTTCATAGGGGACATAAGGACAGTCTCTACTGTCATCCTTCCCCTTTCTGACGAGAACTCCATCATATAAGAGCCAGTCAGGGTGATCGATAGCCTTGGTAACTACCTCAAAGAGAGGGTCTTTCTGGGTAGTATTTCGAATGCTAGAGTACCACTTTCCTTTCATGTAGTTGGTAAGCTGACAAGCGCAAAGGTCAAGCTGAGAAGAGGGCTGATCAAAGAAGCAGTCCTCATAATCGACAGGTGTTTCTGGGGTAGGTAGGTCCCATCCTTGGTCAATATCCGGTATTTCTCTTTCTTTTCCTTTATCAATAACTGTATGAAAGACTGGGTAGACATCATCATCGTGGAGGGGAGGAGGAACAGCCCATCTGTGTTCTGCTCTGCGCTTGGGATGATGAGGGGAGACAAAGTTGGAGGAAGAGTAGAGAGGCAAGGGTCCCGGAATATCGCGAGATCCTGAGGCAAAGTATCCTGTATTCTTTCCATTTATATGTCTTTGACATTCATCCTAGACACAGGCAGTCCAGTGCATAGCTCTGTGTCTATTAGATTCAAGAAATCGGTCCAGTTCATTGCCTGGGGGTCAAGGAGGGATTGGTGTGGGCTGAGGGTCAGGGTCAGTAGGTGTGCTGCTGGGGGCCAAATTTCCGGAGGTGGTGACTGCAAGGGATTCCAGTTGGGTGATAGAATCATGGATTCGTTTAAAGCAGTTGGTGATAGCATCTGGATGCAGTGGTTAGTCCATATCTCCTGGAGAATAGTTAATTCTCGCCGCTAGGCCTGACAGTTGAGCTTTAGCTTGCTCAATAAGTACAGTGGCATGGGATGGCTCATGAGGGTTGCTGAGATAGGAGGAGGTCTCGACGATTTCACAACCTTGAAGGGCATTGGTTGCAAGCTCGCGGGTATCTGCTGCTTTATCCATGGCTTGTTCAAAGAATCTAAGTAGTGACTCGCTTCTTGGGAGTTGGAGGGGTTGAGCTGATGCCATGATGTGAGTTCCACATGGAGTGGTTCTGAGGAGTAAGAAAACGAGAGGGTACTTGAAGAGTTAGGTCAGAAGAAGGTTCTAGTGCATGAGCGATATTAAGGTAGTGTCTTGATACACTGTTCATGGTGTAGGAGGGGTTCTTTATAGGCTTCTTCTCTGTAGGGTCTTCGAGTATTTGGTCTTTTTCAGCTGGGGTGTCTTCATAGATCCTTGATAGTGCATCTGCAAGGACATTGTCTTTGCCAGGTCTGTGTATGATATCGAAATCATAAGATTGCAAGAACATTCGCCATCTAGGTTGGTGGTAAGGTAGGTCAGTCTGTTTCAGGAAAAAGGATAGTGCCTTGTTTTCAGACACAACAGTGAACTTGGTGCCATATAGAATCGGATGGAATGCCTCAATGGCATCCACAATTGCCAAAAGTTCCAATTCAAGGACAGGGTAGTGCAGCTGACTTGTTGCAAACTTTCTGCTGTAGAATGCAGCAGGGTATGCTTTCTAAAGGGAGGGTCCTTGGCCAAACCATGCTCCTGATTCAACCTTAGAAGCGTCAGTAATAAGGTATATTGGATCATCTGATGTCTCATATGAGATGGGGCGGAGTGGGATTGTCTCCTTGGCCAGGCGCTTAACCTGTTTGAAGGCTTCCTCATGCAGGAGTCGTCATTCAATCACACCTTGTGAAATTAGGTCCGAGAGGAGGGCAGTGGTGGAGGCAAGATGTGGAAGGAACTGTGCATGATATATCACAACTCCAATAAAGGTCTGAACATCCTTATTCGATTTTGGTGTGGGCCACTCTTGGATGGATCGAATTTTTTCAGGGTATGCATGAATTCCTTTCTCATCTATAACATGTCCTAAGAGAGAGAGCTTGGTGGTGAAGAATTTGCACTTGGCTGGCGATGCTTTGATTTGATGCTGCTCCAGTCTTCCCAAGACTGATCTGATGTGCGAAATATGGTCCTCAACTGTTTCTGAGTAGATGGTAATATCATCCATGTATGCCCAAACGAATTTTCCTCTGAATCCATCTAGGACAGACTCTATAACTCTCATAGCTGTAGCAGGGGCGTTGGCATCTCCTTGCAGCATAACTCTGCATGCAAAGGATCCAAAGGGTGTCTTGATGGTATTGTATTTCTCATCGCTGGGGAGAACTCGAATTTGGAAGTACCAGTTTGCTAGGTCAATGGTGGATCTGAACTTTGCTCTGGCCACAATTCTGAGTATCATGGCTTGGTTGGGAATCGCTCCATGGTCCTTGATAGTAATATCATTCCTGGGTACAAGGTCTGCAAGCAGTCTGATTTCACCATTGGGTTTTAGCTTTAGGATTATATTGACTGGGTTGTGTGCCTCGCTTGGGTAAATGATTCCTTTGGCTTTCCAATTTTCGATTAATGCTCTGTATGCTGGCATGATCTTGTCAGGGAATGTGAAGAATCTCAGATTATATTCCGAAATTGTGTCTTTCCACTGGATGTGGTGGTTGACATCTCTCAAGGGTGGTAATTCCTCTGTTTTCTTACTAGGGAATACTGTAGGAAATTCGGAAATGAAGTCAGGGGTATCTGCTTCATTCATAGCTGAAAATCGTGCATGTGTAGCTCTCTTGCAGGTCAAGGTGATTCCTTTGTCACGGAAGGTGATAATAGATTTTCTGCAATCTATTATAGCATGGTGTGCAGTAAGGTAAGGCATTCCTAGGAAGATATCATAGTTTTCCAGGGAACAGACTAGGGCTTCAGAGATATCACCGCTTTCCCTGTCAATCTGTATAACAGGCTTTGCAATATGGTTGATTACTGAGCGTGATCCTTTAACTGCCATCTTCACATTGATAGGAGTCTCGAGGTCTCTGGTAGGGATTTGGTTGGTAGTGACAAACTTTCCTGATATCAATTTGTCTCCTGCGGTTCCTGTATCGAATAGTGCCTTTGCTTTGTGGCCATTGACTGTGATGTATGCTTCGAGAGCTTGGGATTGAGTTCCACTAGGTCCTATATGGTTTGTGGTAACTGTGACTGATTCCTTTGCATTGGAATCGTCTTCCTGAGTGTGGTATGTTCTTCTAACATTCTGGGGTCTACTGCTTCCTCCAGGGCCTCCATTTCCTTGCTGCTGGGTGCTCCTATGCTTCTTCTTCTCAAAGCAGTTATCGGAGTAGTGTCCATGTTTTCCACAATAGTAACAGTCATTGTCTCTGAAGTCGCCGATCCTTCTCTGCCTGGGATACTCTAGGATGCTGAGAGGTGTTGTTGGAGAACCTTGGTTGATTTCGCTGAGTGCTGTTCTGGGGGCGCTTGGGTGCTTGTTGGGAAACTGCATTGGAGGTTGCATTTCCTTGCTGATTTCCATAGAGTCCTGTTGAGTTCGCAATTGCATCTCGCTTTTCCGCTATCTCCACTAGCTGGTCAATGGAGGTATCTGAAGTGATATGTGGCTTCACTTCTCGCTTGAGTTTGATATCCATGGCTCTAGAAGTCTCTGCTTCACTGAATAGTCCGAAATTGTTCCTGGGGGGAGACTGTTTCTCAAGGTTTCAAGTCTGATTACAGTATCTGTAATATGTGTACATGTTCCGGTAACTCTATTCCCACTCTCGTTATCCTTTCCTTTGTCAGATTACATTCATTTGATTTGATTTCTTTTGTATTTGATTTCCTTACCGGAATCTCTGGATTCCGGCGCCCTTATTACTCTATGCTTTGGAGGATCGGCAGGATTGTGCCCCAGGAG
>QFET01006992.1:0-22993 GCA_003316355.1 Tuber calosporum | reverse complement strand
GGGGGGGGGGGGGGGTGGAGAAAATGCTATTCAAGTGCAAGGTATAGGTTGCCATGTTTGATAATACAGCATTTTTTGATGGAGCCTCATAAGCCACTTTCACACTACCGTAGTCAACACAAACATAAAAATGAACACAGTTATATAATCCCTTGACTTCTTTTGGAGGTTTAAGTGCATAACAATTGTCTAATTGTCTAGCTAATGGAAAAAGCTAAAGTAAGCTCGGGAGGGTAGCGTTGGGAATTGCCTGTTCGAAAATATTCATTCTTCATTGGATTCGGGGTAAAAACCATCATCTGGCGAAAGGTTTTGAGCTATCATAGCACTGTGTTCGTAGATATCTCTCGTTTTATCGATTTATCAATTCCCCAAATGATAGCATTCACTCAGAACATGATGCCAAAAAAAACCGAAAAAAAAAACTCTTCCCCTTACCCCTAAGGAGTTTCTAAAGTCGCAATACTTGCCTGATTTTTTTTTTTTTATGTGACTTTTGTTCAATCAATTGCTTGATCGGAATACCCGGGGCTCCTGCTGGAATTGGACTCACGATAAACCAGGAGTGAAAAGTAGGAAAGAAGCTCTGTATGTATGTGCTTGCTTGGAAATTGGCAGAGCAGTTGGATTAGACGGGGCTGACCATCTTTTCTGTCAAAACGCAGGAGTGGTTCCCTGTGCGGATGGGATATGAGTAGTCGCCTGCGCAGGCGGTACCGCGAAGCGCCATGATGTTGAGTACTGGTGCAGCAGGAATACATGGCATGGATACTGCTGGCCTAGCCCTTCTCGATCCCCCCCGTTCAATTCCACTAAATTCACTATCAGAATTGAGTGCGTGAGACGTGGCACAATGATTATATATTTATGTTGGGTCAGGAACCATGATGTGAATTCCTCTTGCAGTCGTCCTTGCATAAAGAGCTGAATTCCCTCCCTGGCTTGCAACCCACCCGTGGAACTGAGCAATTCTGAAAAAAAAAAAAAAAAGAAAAGGAAAAGAGGTAATTTGCAACAATTTGTTCCAGCAGGGTTTTCTCATGACTTTTAGGAAATCTACAATGGTGTGCAACACGTCAATTTCCCTCTCAGGTGCGGGAGAGGAACACCCCAATGAATTTGCAAATATGAGGGATTAACGTTGGGGCTGGAGCAGAGTGTTCATCTTGCCCACCCTACATCCGGAAAAACTCTTGGCTAATTTCCGTTTCAATTTTGCTCTCTGGAAGCTATGAAGGGCGCCACATAATATACCATATAAATGGTGAGGATTGCCCGACATAATTGCGTTGAGATAAGAGGCGGCTGAGGTGGTGATCAAAATTATGTCAAAATCAGAGACCTGGAAAGCTTAGCCATTACTATAAAAAGTTAGCCTATAGAGCCTTGTTGCGATTGTGAAACAAAACTGGGATAAAAAGCTTATTTTGACGTAGAGTAACAAGTGCCAGGGGTGAAGTTTTTTCGTGCAAGATAGGGATTATTTTGCCAGCTCAATATTCTTGCCTTGCACCACGATAGAAATCTCCACTGGTGCCCGTACCAGCGGCAGGTGGCCCTCTACCCATGGTGAATAGGGTATAACATATTTGGAGGTGTGGGCTATTTCGTGTTGTCGCAGGTCTCCAGTAGAAAAAGTGAATAACACAACCATGTTCCCCTCCGTAAAAAGCTAATTTAATCTTTTGTAACACTATTTTTTTTTTCATCCTAGTGTACTCAAAAGGTATCATACCTTAAGTCGGACGACACCCATTCATGGTAATTAAAGTTTTCACACATATAAACGCGGTTTGTGGATAGAGGACCTGGATTGGGATGCTTCCTGGTGGTATCATACCGAATAAACTTTTTTAATATGTGGGAAAAAAGTCGGGATATACCCAAAATAGGCAATAAACCAAGGCTTTTCGCGACACGGCACTCGATGTACCCTTCTACTTTTTGTACTGCTCTAGCCATGCGGGTCGTCCAAAGGTGCCTCACTCGTCTCCATATCATGACTCGAGAAACCTTAAACATGGTATGATGTAAAGTATCTAGAAGGTGGGTCTGAGCCGTTGCATTATGAAATGCCTCAATTTGATAGGGTAAAGGGTAAGTCAGAGTGAGTATTATCACTAAGGTTCCTGGTTTCAATTCTTGGCACCTGCATTGCAAATGTGAATGATTTGTGAGATATAATTTGTGTATTATACCAGAGCCTGTATTTAAAGTAAAAAGGAAATTAGATATTATACATGTCATATTAATAATCTCTATAGGAATTGGACTCGGAATCTTCAAGGAAAACAATCCATGATATTTACCCTTTACTCTTGCTAAATGAAACATCACATATTATGCAAAGAGAACCATTTTCGGAGTACGCCTGTATTTCAACAAAAATGATGGCCTACTCCGTTTCGTCCTCGTTCAGCTAACTTACGACAAGCAAAGACAAAAGGTCAGACTTGCATACTGAGCACTCGCTCCCCAGCGGCAACTCAACTCCGACAGCAACCACAACCAAGTTAAACACACCAACGTGTCCGACACTCGAGATAACCACGACTAGAGCAGTTCCTGGTTTAATCTGGCTCGGATCTGGGCTTGCAGTGCATCAGGAAACACCGGAATGAGGCTTACTGTGATAGGAGGAATTTGGGGCTCTCTCATTCCATCCCTTACGACGGCAGCCAAACCTTTAATTCGCGAATGGCTTCCTGATGAGAGGGGTGGTCTTGTAGGAACTGTTTGTGCAGCCCCGTTCTGGAGGAATCGGGGTCGTGAGGATCCGCTTGGGACTTTCCACATATCTCTTTCCGAGCGCCTAATCATGAGGAGTCACTGTTTGGTCTCAGAGGCGGGGGGTGTGTCCCGCCATACTGGGCCTTCTCTACGAGTAACCCCCATGTTACCCCCAACCTGGGTATCCCTTCTCTAGGTTGACGACTTCTTTTAGCCTTTGTGACAGATAGGGTTTATTACTTTTTCAACTCATACTTTTTCTAATCTCAGGTCGTGTATATAAGGCTTGCTTGCTCGCATGCTCACGCCGCATATGTTATCTCGGTAGCCCTAGGCTGAAGTCTGATTTAGACAAACTGCTGTGCGACCACAAATCTGAGCGTAATCCTCGAGGTTAGAAGAATATCAGGTAGCTCAGAAAGGAGGTGAAAACTCTATTCTCTTGTAGCCTACAGCATGAAGGGCTTTTGCCCTGGGGCCTAACTGTAAAACAGCATCGGTCATGATACAAATTGGTGGTAACAGCAGTAAATCAATGACACCCATGGGCGGGGAAAAGGGAAACAGGAAAAAGGAAGTGAAACAAGGAGTCACCACATTACCGGTATTTCTTGAGAGAATATTTCCCAGTGCCAAGGGTTACTACCCCTTGTAACATACCAGCTGCGCCGGCATGCTATGTTTGCTCTGGCCATTTGCCTTAAGGTCACCCTTCTACTTCAGGCTAAGTCTTGTTTCTGGCACAAGCAAGCTCCCGTATTTTATGCTACTATCCGGGGTTTTCATGTAGCCACTCTCGTGAGTTGATGAGTTGAGAATCTCACAACGTTGTAAGTGGCGGTACCCCCTGTGAGCCAACTCTGAACGAGGTCAATCAATAATCGGTGTATCACGACTTACGACTTGGACTGTTTCCCCTTTGTCAATACAGCCTTTGAAGCCCCCGCGCAGTTTGTAGGCCGCATGGCCCATGAAAGGAGTTGGCTTGCCCCATACGGAATCACAAAACCCCCACCCCCCTTTCTGCTATGGCCAGAATAGCCGTTAAGTCAGCCGGTCGAACCGTGGACCTTAGTGGAGGGTCAGCCCTGATAAATCGTTGTGTGCACCTCCACCATAAAAGCCCCCCTCCCCGCTGTAAATCATTGGCCACCACCGCCAATCCTGCCGCAACCGCTGCCATATTCAGCTCCGCGCAAAGCTGAGTGCTATAAGGCATGTGCTGAGCCATCCTAAGCTCATCCCGGACGCGAATGCGACAGGTTATTCGATATTGTTAACCGTTAATCGCTTGCTTAAGGATATGCACTTCGGGGTTGCCCTTTTGGACCTCTTCGAGGACAGTCCATTGGACCTTGATGGCCGTCAAGAGGCGGTCGCTCGTTTACCACAAGTTTGCGGGACCATCGTTCAGGGCCAGACAGCACCACAATGTCAGTATTCAGCAAAACACTATAAAGCCGTATACACGAACCCTACTAAACGACCAACGGACGACGTCCATGCTCCAACCAGCCGTTCCTGCATTCCGCTCCTTGTCGCGATCCACACCCAAGAGACCGAGCTGATCCGCCTCTTAGTTGCAAATGGCAAAAATATCGACCTAGACGACACACAGAGGATCGTCCCAATGCCACCGTTACAAATTACGGTCACGCATACAGAATGGGAGAAATCGCTTTCGTTCGGGGGGGTCTCATTGACCTTGAAAAGCTTGATAGATGGGTGATATGTGTCTGGCTTTTCAAGGAGAGGTGCATCTACAGGATTATCAAGTTTTGGACACAATTTCTAGTATCCCTCAATAGGAGTTACAAATAACTTAGGAATTATCAGACGATGGGAGGAAAGGCGAATTGTTTTGACGGGCTTGATATACACGGTGTTTGTGGCATTGCTCTCATACCGTTGTTATTTTTCACTCCTCTGCATTTTTGGAGGGGGTTTACCCTTCGCAATTTTGATTTATCTTATTATCGATGCAGCGGCTGATCTATATGCAATCGAGGAGGATGTTACAAGTATGGTTGTTATGCCGTGAAGAACAGTTGGACCGTGTACTATGGTGATTAGAAATGTGCTCGTTTGATAATACCCTTTTCCGGATAGTGGGCTAAAAACAAGCCCTTTCCCCCTCGGGTTATAGAAAAAGAAATGAAGATTTCCAGACCTTACCGAGAAAGGGAAGTCCAACGACAATCATTGATGTTTCGGCGGAAGTAAGGGCGGGGACAAGGTGCTTAGGGTGAAATATTTTTAGCTGGGCACACCGGGATGCCCTGACATTCAATTTCACAGGTTCCCAGAGCCTGGATATTAACCTAGCGGGAGCGGTCCGCTGATGCGTTACTCGAGTAATCTTACTCGTACGAGTACTAGTACGGTACTGGTAGTCGCCGGGTAGCATAATAAAAATGCAAGGGGAAACAAAGGCTGCATTATCCATTTCCCATCCTCTAGCTATTTTTGGCGGTGTTCACAAAAATCGATAACCCATGGGTAAGTTTTTCACTTGGCGAAAGGGACACCCTTCCGTTGATTGAATACTGGTAACTTATCTCCTTGGTTAGGTAGGCCCCCTCCAAGTAGGATGTTGGGGGGGGGGTATTTTCTCTATTGCTTATTTGCATGTCAAGTTCTTACTCGAGGAGAGCTACCATAGTTCATCGCTTAGACAGAGATGGTCACTGAGATTTTCAGTTGGGCAAACGCGCCCTGGGTTTGTGCGAGTACTGTACTCGAGCAAATTGAGTATCTCTGCGCCAAGGCCAAAAGCTCTCAATAAAGCCTGCATGATGCCAATCAAAAAAAGGAATAACAATATTGTGCTGCTCAGTGCGAGTATAAGCAATTAACTCTAGTTTACCAGACCCATAGGGCTTTGCGCAATACTTGTACCCGATTTCCGGCTTTATTAGGCCCTTGTGTTCCAGGTGTTGAGAATAGAATCCTGTGGAGCCCACAAAAAGTTACCGTAGGTCACTTTCGCACTGGTTGACATAATTGTAAGTAATGAATGCGGCTCTGATCCTTTGCACTTCTACTTCTTGAGGTTTAAATACATAGAGATTGTCTAGCTAATGATGAAGAGCTGTCAAGTGTTTTCACGCAGGGTGTGTTGGGAATTGTCGGGTTGAAAATGTCCATTTTCTGCTAAATTTGGTATAAAACTGGGTACTGTACTGAGCGAAATTCTTTCTCCTGGTATTTTTTAACATCTTGCCTATTGCTGGTAACCTGTGGCTCAGACGCTGAGAGAGCCAGCACGGACATTTTCCACCATCTCACCAGTCAAGATAGACCCTGTTAGATTTACCACTTTCATTTGTATGAGTGGCTCTGATGGCACTGGTTTTTTCGGCACATCAATGTTTTTACATAAGTTAAGGGTGGGTCAGGCAGCCAGTAGCAAAATGAGGTTTCCTTCACTTCTTTTTTTTTACCGGGTTTATATATTTTTTTCCTGTGTTGAATTTTGTAGTATGATACTGTACGAGTAGAGCAAGGTCAGAGTTGTCCTAAAGAAAAAAAAATTACAGCTTTTCCGGTTTAGAGTCAGGTCGGGTATCATATTATCATATCGTACTGTAGCCTGTTGCTTCGGGAGGTAAGTTGTGTCGGGAGACTCGGTCGATCTCTTGGCAGTGTTTAATATGCGATTTGCTGCTCAGAGTTTGATAGCCTTACCAGCAACCCCCAGTAATGAGTCCTATTAACCCCCGCATGGAAGGTATTCAGGTGGAGGGGTTTATCCACGAACCCCTTCGTAGTATCAGGATAATGATATTGGATCAAGTATTGGTCAAACGACCATATATACCCTCCTGGCTAATAGAAAAATTGTACATAAAGCCTTCACGGAATTTCTTCTCCTCCACACTTTATAGCCTTAGTTGCACATCAGAAACGGCTATTTATTGGAAGCGTAGTTACAGAATAATATATATGGATTAAACGGACTAACTCTGGCATCCGAGCACTTTTGTTTGCCTTCCAGCATACACCGTCTACGCCGCCCAGTCTCTCAACAGAGCGACAAACCACCCGACACCATTATAACCCGGAATCATATCTAGCCAGAAAAGGAAGAGTGGGAGAGGGTGCCACTCACGGCTTCCTCAAGCTATAAGAACTGCCATATGATATGAGATGAAAGATGAAGCACACCCTATCGGTAGGGCATTTTACACGTTATGGGGGAAAACGCTACGATGCTGGTACTGTAGCATCACTGGAATGGCTCATATATAGATTCTCTGTAGTGCTACACCTACAGAAGCGAACATGAAACTGGTACTGAGGGGGACCGCATTTCCTCCTAGGGTAGTCGAGACCGGAGAACAGGAGGCGCCTAACTAATAATTTGCCGATTTGTAGAACTTGCCAAACACAGGGAGGGTTCTGTCCAGCATATTTTCCCTCCACGAATTCAGTAGAATTCACTTTTCCTTCCAACCCTGTGGCAGCAGTACCCCTCCTGCCTGGGATGAAAGTGTCTGAAATGAGACAGCAGTTTTCTCGCTGGCATATCCCTTCCTTCGCTCCCGCCTTACCCTCGGCCGGTTTCCTGCCTGCGGCACCAGAATTCCAATTAAGCAATTGATCGAACGAAAGTCAGGGAAAACACAAAAGTGCCATCTGACCTAGACACGAGCTGTTGATCTGAAGCACGATCATGTCATACAAAGCCCCTCCCCCCCCCGTACTTGCACTCGCAGTGTGTCGTATTGTGGATGGATGTCTGACCCTGAGCCCAGGTCTACCGCCGCAGCCCTAGATTTCAATGATCTGATCCCTGACGTATCACTTTCCCCATCCCTCAAGCTCTCAACGATACCAAAGCGTAAGTCATTCATGTCATACGGCCAAATTGTTGCCTCTGTTGTTGGGTGCGAAGGTTTTGTGGTCAGTTGACTGGGAATGGATGCCATGCACACTCCCGTCCAATCTCACCACATGTAACTTATTTCGATAGCAACTTGTCAACGCTAGATCCAAACAACACTCCTCGTCCCAGGCAACAAGTGCCAGGAAACAGGAGGGGACCAATTCGAGTGGGCGCCCGGATACAGACAGACTCCTTGCCCTATCTTTGTTTAATCCCTGTTGCCGGGTCCCAGAACCATAATAACACTGAAATTACCTTACAGCCTCAGTGCTACATTTTTAAGAACCACATATTTACCTCATTGCCATAACCAGGGAGAATCCTAACTTCCTCCAACTACCTCTTTTCTCTTTGCAAGACTCAACAGAGAACATCCGCAATGGCCAGTAACCCCACCTCTTCAGGTACCAATACCCCCCTCAAACCAACCCTCCCTTTTGAGCCTCCCTACCCCACATCCAAAGCCCCACAATTTTTGGGCCAACCGAATATGGTCACGAACGATCAATCCCTAGTCGTATCATCTGGTCCGGATTCTGGATCCGCGGACACTCATGGGCAGACCTCCCTAGGGCATAGCATTCCACCACCCGCCGGGGAGGTTTACGGTGTGTCCCCACCTCGGGTGGCCTGGGTGATGGCTTTCCTGTGGAACTGGTCAGTTGAAAAACCAAAACATGCCCCTACAGATTCTGGCCGTATATCATACTTACCATGTATCCTCCAAACCTCGGTTTCCCACGACGCAGTCTCAAGTTCCTACTTTATCCCTTCCTGGGGAAAAGCGATTCCAAGAGACCTGCCATCCCTCAACCCGAACCTTCAGGACTAGTGATACATACGAGTCTTGGTGATGAAAATGATAATTGCGGCAACGTTCGGGGCTCCGGCAAATTAACTATTACTTACAACATGGACAAGATCCCCGAAGCTGGACATGCCCATATCGGGGGACCAGCCAGCTTCCCCCCCGAGATCAGTACTCGTGCTGGCAAACGCAATAAAAATAGCGCCCAGGTTTTGGATAGTGCCGGCACTGATATCGTTTATAACATAGGCACAAAGGCCTCGGCTAGGAGTCCGGGGAAGGGATAGAAAAGGTCTGCCTTCGAATAGGGCTCACGATCCTATCCGCTAACTTGACCGCCGTATTGTGGTCGTAGGTGACAGAAGGGCCCGGTTTTTCGCGGTTCTCTATTGGATGTGTGATATGTGGCGGCCGGTCTGGCTAGCGGGGGGGGGGCTGGATACTGGGAAAATGCTTTCTTGGAGACGTTTTTGCGGAGTTTTCGGACCTACTTCCTCTCTTCACAGTATACTGCTCTGCCTTGTTCTTTTTGTGTTTGGTCATGCCTTATGATTCTCCACGACACCTGGCTAGCTCCAACATCGAAATTACCCTCCTACCCCCCTCCTGAACTAGAAATCTTTTTTTAACGGGACGTCTCGTTGTTTTTGTATCCGGCTGTACACTTTTCTTTTTCCTTTTTCCTTTTTTCCATTGTCCCATTTAGCTGTCATCAATTTATCACTACCACTATCAATCTAGATCGTGACTATGGGTATTTTATAGTTCGAACCCGATGTAAAAAGCCACCCACGCCACGCACTAGTATGTCGTGTGGGCTATCTGGGAGGAAGGGAGTTTTTGCCACCTTTCTGAGCACCTCACCCCCTCGAGTCTCTGGACCCGCTTGTCCGGAGAGTTTTAGGCAAGAGGATCAAGCTCGGATTCGTAGTTTGTTGCATTGCAATTTAGGTGGGGTGAGACTTCAGCTCAGGGACTAAAACAGGTGGGATACATGCGGTGAAACCAAACCATAAGATGAAAGCGCAAGCGAGCAAGCCTTATATATACATGACCCAATATTAAAAGGAGGTACGAACCGGAAAAGGGATAAAGGCCACCTATCATAAAGGCCGAAGAACCATCAACCTAGAGGAGGAGGTACATCCTAAACCTTGCGAGTGATAACACATGATTTGAACATGAGGGGGTAAAGAACTCGAAGATAAATATGCTAGGGATTTGGAACCCTCCCCCTTCTCGGATACCCGAGGGTTAAAAGGCCCCAAACTCAACCCTCAGTTGGGACACAATAAAAGGGTATACACAGCGCTTTACTAGTTTCGGCAAATTCAACGTCCCACTAATAGTTTTCTTCTATTCGAACTTTTTCACGGTAATCGGAAACATCCCCAGGTGCAGTTTTACAATTTCGAATACTCAAAAGCAGGCTTGGGCAAATAGTTACTACACAACCACGCCATCACCCTCGCCAGGAAGCCATATTGCGAATCAAAAGTGTGGCCGAAACCAAGGGTGGAATGCTAGGACTTTCAATCCTTCCCATAGTCACAAGCGCTTTGTTGACAGTTCCTAATGCTCCACTAACCCAGAGCCCTGCCAGATTGAACCCAGCGCTCGCAAGCGCTAATATCGTTGCCACAATCTTTGTCATCAGGAATGTTGATGCATCCATCCTTGCCACTGTTGTCGGAGATTTCGTAGTGGGGGTGTTTATTGTCCACTGAACCGACTGACTACAAGGCACTTGCTCTTGGCGCCAGATATGACAGTATAGCTGTAGGAATGGCTCGCGTTTTTCTTTCTGCATTATTGCAAAATTGAGGGATGGGCAGAGTATACACTGTTTGCAGTCACCCAGTAGTATCTCCAAGGTTTTCGTTTTTCTGTTCGAACAAGGCAATAGTTATTGGAAGTGACACGATAGCGAAGATATGGCCCATGGAATCTGAGGCAGTGCGCAAGGCGGGGGGTATGGTGGTTAAAGATTTCAAAGATGGCGGCTGGGGGAATGTTGTGTGACATCATTGTGCCCTATTTTCACCGCTGGCGGCTCTAACTCAGGAGTGTCACTTTTTCCCTTCCTTGTTTTTTTAGCTCCTGCACTGTCAGCAGCTTAATCAGAGTACCGGTGTAGGGTACGATTACGGAAAGTCATTTCAGACTAAAGTCCGAGGGAAAGAAGGAAAGAAGCTCAGTATGTAGGTTTAGTCACTTATACTTACTTCCTCTAAGTTAGCTATGTAGGGGGTTGACCATCACCCTTTACCAGAATATGTGCACCCTGCAGAGGTGGTTCTCTTTGCATGGCACTTGATTTGGGATACATTGGTAATTCCCTCACTCAAGCGGAGGATAAGGTGCTCTTCTATAGATTGGAGGAGAGTCCTTATAGCTTTATTCACTAGCAGAGGCCGAAAAATAATGACTTTAAGTGACTGAAACTGCATTCTTAGAATTTGTATTTTGTCAGTTTTCAGCAGTGGCTGGCGTGGAGAGGGTGTCGTGTTTCCTGAAGCATGTTAGGGAGATGAGAAGGTCCATTTGTGCAATAATGAATGAGGTGTGTTTATATATATACCATTCATGCCCTGATTGGTGTAACATTTTTATAGTATAAAAGTCACTTTTATGGCATAAATTATGGCAACTAAGGCCCTGTTCTGCATACAAGAAAAATGACATTTTTCAGACATTTATGGCATTTTTCCAGTATAAAAAAAAAAAAAAAAAAAAAAATGGAACTGTGTTCAGCATGTACATTAAAATACAATTTGGTTTATCTTCTTCCTGTTTTTGTTTTATTGCATAATTGTATAAGATTAGAAGGGTAATAGGGTAAAGGGAAATGATACATATATATTATACTTGATACAAGGTAGAGAGATACCATAAGCAAATTTCTATAAATTCCTTACATCATTGAATGCCACCAGAAACTATCTATTCACCATGGTTAAGGCTAGATGCAAATCTACTACTGCAGTTTGCAGTGGAAGCAGTTGAGGATGTAGGGAGTCGGTTTGAGAAGTAGGCCTGCTGGGGCACAGCATTTACTGGAGAAGTATATATGAAAGAGCTACAAGATGATTGGACAAATAGACGCCAATTCTTTTAAGTTTTTTGTATATCTCCTGAATACTTTTTTAAAGCTTTGTAATTGATTGAAAGAAAAGGGTGGTTTGAGACAAACTAGTAAAGTTAGAAAAGAGGAGCGGGTTGGAATGTTTTTATAGAAAGTGGTATGAGGCGCATTAAATCGAGATATTCAGAAGTGATTCTAAAACAGTAGAGATACTGTAAGCAGGTATGAATCCCTTTAATAGGGTAAATAAATTGTTATTTAATCCTTTAATATTATATGCTAAGAAAGACTCTTGATTAGGCATTTTCACTTAGTATTACCAGCCATAATTGAGCTACAGAAAGTAGTGGCACAACCAGCAGAATTGGACTGCCCATGAACTATTCAAAAAAAAACTCCAAGTTCTTTCCATGACTTCTGAATATGATTGCACCTCTTGATGGAACATATATTGCTGGCCAAGTACCTGTAATTTATACAGCTCCATTCAGTAACAGGAAGGACTATATTTCTCAAAATATCTTCCTAGCCTCTATTATTGAAAGGGTTTTCACTTCTGTTCTACCTAGGTAAGAGAGCTCTAAATATCATAGAAGTCACCAATGCTCTTAGTAAGGGATTGGTTATTACAGATATATAATATTATTATTTGGCCTATACTGAATATATATTGAAAAATAGATGTTAGACTTCATAAAATTGTGAAGTTCGCTACCATTCACATGAACAATATCAGTCTAGAAATTAGTAAGAATATGTATAGAAATTGCTCCTCTTATCTTATTCCATAAAGATGAAAACTTACTGTAATATAGAGTACCTACAGAACCTAAACATTCCTCCATATTCTCTCTGCATTGAGAAGACTTTACTATTCAGCCTTAAGTTTTATATTTGTTTTGAAAATTGTATATCTACAAACCTCTATTTGAGAAGACAAAAGATATATTATCCAAGGTTTCTTCTCCTTTCTCCGAATCATATCATGATGAGTAAGGTTTGATTTTCACTTCTTAGAGAAAACCTTTGCAGTACAAGCCTGCCTACAGTTATAGGAATATTGAAAATATCCAATCTATATATCTAAAACTATATTTGCAGAATTCATACCTATCATTCAAATTAGAATTTAAATTATATACCTAACTTGCAATAAAAAATTAGGAAAATGTATATTAACTACTATTGCCCTCTTCGGATTATAGATGCATATAAGCACAGATATCTTGATATGGTATTGTGGATATAATTTGGCCATTTTCTATATCCCTCCCTGTGAAGTCAGATACAATTGGGGTATCATCAGTACTATAGTAGGGCCTACAAATTTGCAATCCATGATTTGACAAGAAGTAACTTAAATTTCAAAGCCTTTGTTCACATAAGATTTTGTGCATATCTTGATAAATAGAGCCTGCTATATATTATATGGTTTAGTGAAAACTAATTTTAAACATTTTATACTAAATTTCACAATTAGCCATATTGCACTATACATACAAAGTCCTGTATGATATATTAAGAATTGTTGCACATACCCAAAAGTTGTCATTAATCATAAAATATGTTATAATATATAAATTGTACTCCTAAAACTACTTAAAAAAGATTTTCCTAATTGTTTCAAAGGTTCGCTATTGACCTATATTAAAAATAATAATAAACAATCAAAAAAAAAAAAATTGAAAAGCCAACTTTTATTTTTAAAAAAATATGGACTTCAATGTCCCATTCAGACTCCAGTCTAGCTGAAAAATATATTTTAACAACTTCAGATCATACTCCACAACCTTAGAAATAACCATATGTATAGAGGCAAATTTCTTGCATTTTGTCTATGGTACCCTTCTCGCATATCAACACCTATATAATACGCGCACGCCCAGGGAGAGACGTGTGGAAGAGTTAGATTTCTTTTGTAATTCGATATAACCTCTTCCTTTACCGACATTTTAGAAATAACGAACCTCAAACTTCCCAACTCTCCACAAGTCCCGTTATCCGAATCGTCTTTCCCTGCTGCCCGTCTAAAATGCTCTGCTGTTAGACCCCGTGCAAAATCGATTCAGGCCACGCACCGGCACATCGTGCGGACTGTGCATCAGGGAGGTAGTCTTTACCACCTTTCTGACCCACCTCACACCCCTCGAATCTCTGGACCCGCTGCTCACGAGAGACTTAGGCGAGGGGATCCAACCCGTACTTGCGGTCGTACTACAGTTTTCTGCGGAGGTATGATATTTGACCTGGAACGACGATTGGATGAACCTGCGACAGAGTACTAGTACGCCTAACCATACATACACCATTTGAGGTTGAAAAAAAATTAAAATACGAACCCCGAAAGGGTTGAAGTCTATCTGTCACAAATATCGAAAGTAGTCGCTAGCCTTTTTTTTTTTTTTTTTTTTTTGAGGAAGGATGGATATACAGAGCAAAGTATCATGAGGAGTAGGGAAAAGAAGTATAGTCGTGATGGGACAACGAGCTCCGCAACCAACTAGCGAGTGATAACCCATGATTTAGTGACTGAAGGGGGAGGGTGATAAAAGCGCTCGAATAGATATGAATATGCTAAGGATTTGAAAACCCCCCTTCCCCACTACCGTAAAAACTCCCGCGATCCGCCGTCCCCCCCCAGGTCGCTAATCTCGGGATTCAGACGGAAAGGCTAGTCAGAAGGATTAGGGCCGGGCCGCTTTCATCACATGGTATAGCCTGAGCCCTTTGGCTATGTTTGATCTCATCAACCAATTTTCGCAATTCACTAAATTCGTCCAACTAAGCCTATCGTGGGCCAATGCCGCGATTTGCAGGGATGGTCCGATAGCAAATCGCAAAAGAGTTCTTACCGTGCCGGGGGGTTTATCAAATTTATTGTTGGGGGGTAACCCCGCAAACTCAGCTTCGGTTGAGACACAACAACAGGATATCCACAGCGCCTTACCGGGAGAGGAAATTTCAACGTCCTCCCGCATCAGGGGGCATAGCGAAGGCTCGGTACAAGGCGGACTCGGAGGAATATCTTTAAGGGGGCCCGAGGGCTGGGGGGAGTATCCCATGCCGTATAGCGATACCGTACCTTAGTTAGATAGATTGTTGTTGGAATGGAAATCCGGTTTATCCAACCACATTTATCCTCTATCCGAGTATTTTACGGTATCGGAAAGAGCCCCAAGTACTCTCACAATTCCTCCCCTCAAGCAGGACTACACAAACAGTCACTATAGAACCACACCATCCCCCTCGCCAGGAAGCCACTCGTGAATTGGAAGCTTGGCTGCAATGAAGGGTGGAACGAGAGAACCCAAAGTTGTCCCTATAATCACAAATCCTCTAGGAATAGTTCCTAATGCCCCGCTGGCCCGCACTCGCAAGAGCTACTGCCGTCACCACCGCTTTCAGCATCAGACATATTAGAGTATTTATCCTTGTTGTTGTCGGGGTTGTCATTAGGGCGGGGAGGTATGTCATCCACTCAATCGATTACAAAGCTCTCACACCCAATAGAGGCAACAATAAAGCGGCAGGAATGACTCACGCTCCGGCATTATTGCGAGATTGTGGGATATGGGGAGAGCCCAGGCTATTCACTCTCATCGAGGAGTTCGGGGTACCGTATTCTCTTCCCTAAGCCAATCGCTATCGAACGTGTCAGGTTGGTAGAGGTGCAGACCCTTGAAATCTGTGGTGTGCAGAACGAGGCTGAGGAGTCAAGGACCCACCCAAGATCCGATCCCGGAGCTTTTTGTGACATGATTAGGCTTTCGATTGAGCACCAGCGGCCCCGACCAGTGGGGTAGTCTTCTTTCGGGGGGTTTTTTTTCCCGGCTCTCCCTCATCAACCGCTCGACCCAAACACCTTGCGCTGAAACCCGGCCCAGAAGAAAAAGGGGCTGGGTTTGTAAGTTTACTCGCAATTTTGTGACGTTTGCAAAACGGACCGCTACCATATTGCATGGTGCCAACAATTGGCCAGGGGCTCTGAACTTCCGCGGCAAGCGATTGCAGTCCGTTTTACAAAAGTCACAACACTGCGAGTGCTATTTGTGCTCACTCCTTCCAAGTTATCGGTATCTACGCACGAGATTAGATGAAACTGACCATCATCTTTACTAAATTCCAGACATATTCCAATATGGTTTCCCCTATACCGGTATATGCGATACTCCATCACTGAATATACTGGTATATCTCTTGTTTTCAGGCGAAATTTGGGTACCTATATATCCATATATTCGAAGGGTATTTCCTCTAAATTCTGCTCTATAGATACGGACTTTAAGTCGCGGATATTGCACTCCCCCATCACAGCAAGCCTGCTGGTACGGTGAATTGAACACCGCATTTTGACCCTTTCTGGTGTGGGAAGGGTATCGTGTTTATTTGTTTCTCGATACAAGGTGCCTTTGCACAATCTCATAATATGAGATGAAATATGTGCGCTCCACCGGGAGGGGTACCTGGTTAAAGCGGCTAGCAAAAATGGTGGTAGAAAAATTGGTATGGCTCATCTCAAATGTCTTAGCAGCATAGAGTTACAAGTACATACACGGAAGGTGAATTTGGATGTCTCATCCAAAAGGGGTATACTTACGCCAGACCCTGCAGCCGGCTGGCTTAAATCCCCCCCTAGGTCGTCGCGGTTGAGAGCTCCTCAGAAAATAAATATAATAATTTGGCTTTGTATTCTTTGGCCCCACCCCCAACCATCGAAATCGAGGATTCTTTCTATTTAGGCAAGGTAATCATCAAGAATATATAACACCAAGGCATAGGATCATATGGTAGCCTAGCATCATAGTCGAGCTTGTGCAACCACAGTTGCACGAAGCGGCCTGGTCTCCCTGAGTTCTACGCTCAATCGATCTCAAAGATTGAGAGTGGAAGAATAGCACCTTTAATGGAGGGCCCTCCTTCTCCGCGTTTTCGCTAGGCCATGAGTAGGGCCAAGGCCCACCGACCTGTCCAACTTCTCCGATTCATAAGGCAAAAGGGAGATGGTATAATAGCTCTTGTATGTATTAGAGTATGATACTAGAAAATAGGCCCTGAAAATCCTCCCAAAAATTGGGCAAAACAAACAGAAATGCAAAATTATTTTTTTTTTGGAAAATTTTACACAGTGCAAGAGTGAGGTGCGAGGTGTACTGTTCAGTACCGTACTGCGCTTAGACCCAGCGAGGGCTGTTGCAACCCATCTTTCGCTGGTTTAAATAGTGATTGTACCTTTTGCTCGCTTCAAGATCGTGGGCTGTTTTCTGTTATTGAGGAAGCAAATATTCGGGTTCTTGAGCAGGGCGAGGGCTTACAAGGATATGAAATGGGGAATATTCGAGGGGAATTGGACTTGTAGATAGTTTTTTTTTTTTTTTTTTTTCTTCCAAAAAAACATTGATTTTATTTGTACATGTATCGACTGGGTGCTATATAGTGCCATGCCGGGCATCAATGTACTGTAGAGGCTTGTATGATACCAGGGCACAAATTCTGATCACCAAGTGCCAACAAAGCTACCCGTCTTGCCCCCCTGTGAATACCATACTCGCGCGGCCAAACCAAAGCCGGACACTTTGTCTCGGAATCCCCACCCTAAGTGCCCGGCTTCAACTCGACCGTGTAGGTACTCAAGACGCAGTTCCGCCCCGTCATTTCCTATAATAGGATCGCTCATCCTCGGGTGTTTTAGCCAATAAAACACGCCCGAAAACCATGGTTCCAAAAGGTGAAGGATACTGTACCTTAAATCCTGCCTGTAACACTAGCTACCTTCAGGTTAATTTGATGCAAAAAAAACCCCCCCCCCAGAGGTCTCTTCAGTGCTAGGATGTGAGGAGGTCCAGGACCTTGAGGCATTTGAATTATCTTGATTGGGTGATTTTTGGCTTGTTGGCAAGACCTTCCAGATATTATAGTGACAGGGTCCCAGATTCTTCAGATGGAAACTGGAACGAATGTGAATGCAGTCCGGGCCGCCCCCGAGGTTTAGGTTTTTGTTAGCTGGGTTGTAACTGCGGTTCCCCGTGCAGGTACTTGTATTCCTACTTGCTATAAAAAAAACCCCGGGGGTGAGCGATACCATTATAGGAAATGACAAAGCAAAACGGTGCCTCGGGTATGATAGCCAACCGCAATGCGAACTGGAATCGCTTATCAGATCAATATCCTGTCTTACCCACCTTGACCCCTCAACCTCCCCGTCGGCCTGCCTCTCCCCTGCCCCTGGTTAGCCATCCGAACCCAAAATAGATTGAGAACTCTGTCTCCCCCAATGCTTTCCTCCTAACCTCCAATCCTCTCCCCCCCTTCCCAGGTTGGATGATGAGCTCGTGAAGCTAGGTACAGCGTTAAGACGTAAGCTTAGATCCTGCCAAATCCCCCCACCTTACAATACTCCATCAGCCATGTCGACGACAGGACTAAAACTTGGTGCCCTTGTAATCCGCACGCTGGCAAAGCCTATAGCAGTGAGTAGCCCTTATCGTTTATCTCTCTTTTCATTCTTTCAACCTTTTCATTCTTTTGACTGCAAAAGGAAGAAAGGAATTAACACGATACCTCCCAGAGCCAAATAAGAGCCCAAGCTCGCGACCACCCCCGCTTCCGACGTCTATGCGTAAATATAGCGCAGCAAATCCACCGCGTGGACATGCGCCTGCGCCTCGGTATCCTACGGGACTCTGCCGCCATCGAGAAAGCTGACCAGGCGGAACGCGAATGGCACAAGAAGGAAGCTGCCAAGAGATTGAGGGAGCGAGAATCAAAACATCCCACCGCTGCATCGACGGTGCCCTTGAATCTCCCGCTGCCTCCACGCTCGGTTGTGCACCATGTCACAGGCGGTGGGGCTGCTCCGGCCAGGACGGCGAAGGAATTATCCAAGAAGCCGCCCAGGATTAGACCCCTCAGTGAGAGCAAGGCAATTGAGAACGGGGCAAATTTCATCAGCGAGTTTTTCTTGTTTAGCGTTGCTGGGGGTTTGATTCTTTTCGAGCAGATTCGGTCCAGGAGGAAGGAAGCGAGCCGGAGGGATATGGTTGCTGATCGGCTGGAGGAGCTTGAGAAGAGGAATTTGGTAGGCGAAGAGAGGTTGAAGAGGCTTCAGGAACGGGCAGGAGAGGGCGAGGATAGGGTGTTGAGGCTTGAGGAGGAGAATTGGAAGTTGAAGGGCGAAAAGGGAGAGTTTCCTGGGAGAAAAATCAGTGAAGATAGAAGGGTTGCGGAAGAGAAAATATCGGCTGAGAGGTGTATCCCCGTCAAGGCTATCAGAGAGAAGGGATTCTGGTCCCGGATTTGGCAACTTGGAAAAGAAAATGTGAAGGGTATCAGTGAACCTCCAGACAATACCCTAGAAACAACAGCAAGGCAAGCCGCCGCCGCCGAAGGTGCTACTAACAGCAGAGATGGAAAGCCTGGAGTACTCTTTCTCTCCCAAATCATCTCAACAAACATAAACAAAAAATAGAACAAGATAAAAGCATAAATCACCCCTCGATTCTTATTTTCACTAACGCTACTCGCTATAAGTTTCTTAATTACTTTTCAGATATATCAAATGCTGTACATAAAGCTGTACATAAAGAAAGATGGAAACCGCGCGATATAATCCCCTCATGAGCAACCCCGCCCCGGCCACGAGATGCAGTGCAGGAGGCATCGCAAAAAAGACTCTCAAAAGAGCAGCCCCGCAAGTGGCATAATACCGTGAATGGGGAAGGCTGTTTTGGATAGAACTAGAGCCCTAGCAAGAAAGGTCGGTCAATCAACTGAAGGAGACAAACAGGCCGACTTGAAGGGTTTTCGTTCTCGTGGCGAGGGGGTATAGGGAAGCCCAGGCGGATGTAATTGTGAGAAGGGTGTATCATGCTTTTCTACCGTAAGGTAGCAGCAACAGCTACAACACTAGCTCGGAGCAGGCCTTTATTCCCAACCTGTCTCATCCCAGAAAGTCAAAGCACAATTCAGGGCAGTAGCGACGAGAACAGTTCCGCTGCATCATCATCACATATCACTCGCACATCGGCCTATTCAGACGGAAGCTCTTCTAATATCGGATGTTATGATAGCCGAACACCCCAAATCACGAATGTATTTAGAACACGAGCCCACCTACTGCAATTCGGTTTCCCCACCGCTCTGCGGAAACGCGCACCAGGCCACCCTTCAACGTCTCAAGATGAATAACACAGTCTGAAATCCCAAAGAGAGACACAAAAAAAAAAAAACAATTTCCCAACTTAGCAAGCGGGAGAAAGTAGACCGATAGAATGGGTTGACAGAAACAGAGAAAAAATGCGAGTTTGCAGAATGAGAGAAACAAAATGCACCCTCTCGAAACAAGATCCGGAGCCATATGAAATCAGCACAAGTTCACAACACGAATTCCCTTTGTATATGACACCCGCCGCACCCTCTCATATCCCTTCCCCTCCTATCCCCCGAGGCAATGTACCACAAGTTGTGGGTCATATCGCCTATACCCATGAGTCATCATCCGGTGGCTCTCTAACGACGGCCCACGGACCAAAACAGATAGAAACCAGGAGCAGTAAGAGATACTTACATTAGGGTTCTTCCCACTATGCTTGCTTGCTTCAAACTTCTTAACCATTTCGTCCACCATTGCATCGTATTCTATCTGTTTCGAACTTTTGGGCCTCTTTCTTCTACGGGTTGCTCCCGAAGATTCCGTGACAGAGGTAGAGCCTTCCGTAGAATGCTCTGTTTGAGCCGGAGCTCCTTCGTCGTCATACTTGCGCTTACTAGGGGAGCGGAAGACAGGATAGGCGTTGGTGGACGAAACGGCCTTTCGAGCCTGCTCCTCCCCAGTTTGGGTAAAAAAATGGTCTCTACCAGTGCCCAGAATATCCGCTTGACCTTGAAATTTCATCAAGAATGCTTCTGATCGTTTCTCAGTATCAGCTTTTTCACCCGCAGATAAAGTTGAAATCCCGACTCTCAAGTCCTTTCGCCCTCCAGGCCCCAGCGGGAGGTCGTCGATAGCGCTCCCAACCGTAGTATCCACCCAACCCCTAGCACCGCTTCCCGTTTGGCGTCTCCCACCCCAACGCCTCATGTATTCTTCGTTGCCTTCAGCGGCTTCCTGAAAGTGGCCCACCACAGCTTCTTCGATTTGATTCTCTGCCTCCATTCCCGCTTGTCTTTGGTTTTGATTCCCCTCCAAGGCTCCTCTCTCCACCCCTCTTTCTTTTGCACCAATCTCCTGGAAATAACCCAGTACGTTCGTCTCGGCCAAACCTTCCCAGCGCTGAGTAGCCAGCGCGCGAGTTTCCCTTATCCCCAAGGACCTCCGCAACTGCTCCTGGCCCCTTTCCTCAAGTGCCTGGAGATGGTCTAAGGCAGCATTATCTACCGTGTCATCGAACTTGGTCCTATTCCGTACCCTCTCCTGCCTCTTGCCCTCTCTCTTACGGCTATGCTCTCGCGATCTCTCTGCAACATCTTGCAGATGATCAAAGGCAATTTCATCTGCCATATCTTCATCTCGTTCCCGCCCGAGCGTCCGGGTCATTTTCCTCCCCAATGTCTTCCTAAGATCTTCTCTCTCTCTCTCTGCAATCTTTTGCTCATGATCTAACGCAATATCCTCAATCATCTTTTCAAAGTGAAGTTTGCTATTGTCCTTCTTTGCTCTAAACTCTCTCTTCTTTTCTTGGTTCTTTTCTTCAAGGTCAAAAACCGTGTCGAATATCAGCGAGTCTATAGCATTTTGGAGCTCTTCGTCCTGCTTCTTTTTCTCTTTCTGGAGATCTTTAAGACCAACTTCATGTTTCCAAGAATCGAGTCTCGCCTTTTCCTCCTCAGATGACAGTGATTTTACCTTATTTTCTTTCCCAGCGGCTTCATACCTCATACACTGTTTTAGGTCAGACTTGGAGTCGGCCTTGTCTTCCAGCTCCTCAAACCGTTCTTGTCCGAAAATATTCCGATCTGCAGCTTCATAGGCCCTGAAAAACTCGAGGTCTTTGCCAGCAGCCTCGTCACGAAGCTTCTGCTTAAGACCAAATTTGCCTTTGTTAAACCGCTTCCTCATGGAGTGGTCGTCTTTCCCCGACTTCCGAAAGAGTTTGACTTCTTTTGGATCGATTTCAAAGTCGTCATCGGGGTCTTCCCCAGCCAAAGTGCTTCCGGCTGCGCCATCAAGGTTTAGTTTCGCTCCACTCTCGATACTAGCTTCGGAGCTATGCGCATCAGAGGAAAATTCAAAGAGCGGACAAGAACAGGCAAGTTCTACGCAATGCAGAATAGGCTCAAGGGGATCGTCTGAGGCTATCTCTGCAAAAACATCGTGTTGTTGGCTCATTGTACAACGGGAAGACGGAGAAGGGTTGGATAGGTAGGTACAATTCATCGGGCGGTGAAATGTAAGATGGTGGTCACCGTGATTAGAGCCCGAAGAGAAATGGACTTTGCAGGTATGACAGTTATAGCGGTAAACTATCCTATCGGCGCAAATTTTAGGGATTTCGCGAGCCGGAGGTCGTGCCGACATGATTGAGTATGTAGCGGATCAGACAATGAATGGTTATTAGAAGGTAAAAATTTCGTATATGGAGTATAGAAGAAAGTGGTGGAAGGTCCTTAAATGGCTATTGAGGGAAGAGAAGAGAGAAGGAGGGGGAAAGGTAAGAACAAGGTGGAGGTGAAGGTGTTGTGTGCTTGAAAGTCGTCGGACTTGCTGGCGTGGATGGGCCACGTAAGGCAGATTAACTAGTAGTCAGTTTCCCGTACTTTACATGACAGCTCCTAAGAAAAGGCATAGACTCAAAAAGCGTGCAACTATGTTAAGGGGGTAAGTACGGTCGGTCAGGATCAGCCCCCCAATAATGCTCTTATTTTTACACAGAAACTCTCCCCAATAAGTACTGGAGGGCTCTGACTCTGTCACGACTTTTATTCTCTAGATCGCCACACTATGGTTATAAGGCCGGAAAGTCATCCAGCTTACCAAAGTCACTCGGAGACCCCCATTTAGTTCTCTTACTTTGTGCTTTAAGCAATTAATTGATTCACCACCTACGAGGAAGATTTGATGATAATCACATCTTGTCACTCGGGAACGTATCGAATTCAAGTGGCAAGTTTAAAGAGCCGGGATAAGCTATAGGTTAACACGAGACAGTGCAGTAAAAATAACCTAAAGCGAACCTAGTAGAAGCCGTTAGTCGAGCCACGGGGTAATATCACAGTTAATAAAAGGGAAAGATGTGAATGAAACGCAAAACCAAAGAAAGCATAGGAAGTAAGGGTAAGGGGCCAGGGAATTGGAGGTTAGGAGAAGAGTTGGGCTCAACGCCGATCTATTCACTGATTGGACAAAGAGCCCGGTCTTATTGGTCCTCGCAGTGGGGATTTGAGTACAACCGCATTCGCAAAGTTCTTGTACCCTTCAAAGTACTCCCTACTCGTGCCAAGGTTGTGGTTGCGTTGCACCACAACCCACAATCGCTCGCTGGCTCGC
>QFET01006987.1:0-13960 GCA_003316355.1 Tuber calosporum | reverse complement strand
ATATGCATGCGGATTATCAAGAGTCATAGTCCTCCATACATTAGAGTCTAGATCTTTCTCCGAGGCTGAGCAGCTCTGCTATAGACACTACTTCTTGCCAGTGTGGGTTGTAGTCATATAGTAACCTCCCGGTTCTATATACTATCACATCAACTAATTTGTACCATTTCCCATATGTGTAACAGCATGTCTCTTGGGGAAGTGAAAGGAGGTTTCTAATATGGGGGAAAACCAGTGTCCAAGCTATCAGAATATAGAAGAAGGGTGGAAAAGACTCTTATCAAGGGAAACAGGAGTCAGTAAGGTGGGAGTTCGGTCCCATAGTGTACGCGAGTGGATGACTTCGGTTTTGGGAACGGAGAAGGACACTCCAAGTGGGGTGGCCATCCTTTCAAGGCGAGTATAGTAGTGTTGAAGAAGTTGTGTGTTGCTCCAATGTAATCCAGACCCAATACTTACAGTAAAATTATTAACATAGGAAACCATAATCCCCTTAGGGATAAACAAATATAGGGAAGATACATAAATTAAATTAACAATGGAGATATAAGGGAGCTCTGAGAGGCACCCAGTTAAACAGGCAAGAAATATTACGAGAGCCGTGAAAAATCAAGTGGCATTTCCAGTCAGTCAAAAAAGAATGTACCTAAGAAACTATATAAGGAGATATATCTTTGGGGTGGTGAAGGTAACGTATGCAACTTGAAGGGATATTATCGATGCCAGCTTTTATATAAAGGATTAGGGTAGAGGTCTTGAGTCCTGAATGCTGCAGTATTCAGACTTCGTGTGTGAGGGCGGTGCCTGCGTCGAAGGCACTTTGTCCTGGGAGCCAGCTGCATTGGTTTCGGTGGATGAGGCCTACTGTGCGGGCCATTAGTGATAGGCGGGTTGCCATTATCCTTTCCACAATCGTAGAAATAGTTTATAGGTGGAAGATAACGTGGAAGGAGGAGGGGGATTTGATGTCAGACTTGCCAGACTGGGAGAGGATGATGCCGTTGGCTCTTTTGAGGGAGAGGAGGTGGAAACCATAGGTCAGGAGGGGGCCTAGGAGGCCGGTGAGGAAGGTGGGTTTGATGTTGTTGATCCTCTTTAATATGCAATAGGGGATCAGGTCTGGGCCAGGAGTGGAGGTGTTGGATGACTTGCGGAGGGTGAGGGAGATTTCCTGTTTCTGTAGTTGCAGGAAATCAACAAATGGTCGTACGATAGACGGCAAGGGTTGGGGGTTTTTTGGAGGGAAAAAAGTGGTGCAAATGGGTGGTGTTGACTTCCACTAGGGTTGTGCGTTGGGCAAGGAGGGGAAGCGGTCAGGTGGGCATCTGCTAGTAATCTGGCAGGCTGCCGACTATGACTTGGGGTCCAAGGAGGCAAGGAATAAGTTCCAGTGTGATGCCTTGGCCTTTTTTACAGTATTGAATTATACAAGGCAGGAGGCATGGGCAGTGTCGGAGAGTTGGTACAGGGGGACATGCGTGATATCCTTGCTTCCCTTTTGAAAGCTTGGCGGAGTTGTCACTGCTCTACTGTCCACCGGGGCTTTGATCTCAAGCAAGGGCGCTGGTTTAACATGTGTAGAGTTAGGAGGGAGGTAAGGGTGCCTAGGTGGTGGTTGAACCAGGCACCAAGTAAGGCTAATGTTCTGAGTGGGGAAGTTGCTGGGACCAATGGATCTCTCACAAGGGGAGAGAGGGTATGTTAATCAGTCTTTGTCCGGTTAGAAGTGGGGCCAGGTTGGCGCAGCATGGCCGTCTCTTTAACTATAGGGGTTGATTTTTTATTTTTATTTTGTTTATATAATTATCTCAAATATTCGGTGTTAATGTACAGGAACCTGCATTGAGCCATAGCTATAGTAGAAATGAAACGTTAATCTCAAACATGTAAAAGAAAAGAAATAACTACACAAGTTCTCCCCGAATGATGACCATACCGTCACAGCGCCCAACAATGGCAACTAATTCAAAAAGTATAGAATGAACTGAAATCAAAGGAAATCATAACTGCAAGGAGAGATAGTTTAGGAAAGAAAAGCCACTCTGTCTGAGTCATAGCTGGGGAGGATGAGGCAACGGTAGCAATAACCACTGGCATAGTTGGTTGGAAGTTCGTGCGCGTAGAGCGGATGTATGTGGCGGACCTAGGACCATGTCCCGGTCGGCCCAAATTGGAGAGCCATAAACTATCGAGGACAATTTCGAAAGATATAGTTGCCGTTCTTTGGACTTGGAGGGGCAGTGGAGAATTGCATGCTCAAAGGTTTCATCCCCTGAGTCGCAGGAAGGGCAGGTGTAAGCGCGATCGGTATCGCTGTAAGAGGGTTATGCAGCAAGATAACTCTTGCCTGCACCTATCTGGTGTATTCTCCCTGCTGAAAAGCGGTTGAAACCCATGAAGGCAGGTGGGCGGAGGGACAGCTTATACTGGTAGTAAGGGGGGGGTAGGGACAGGAGTATTCAATCAGCAAGGAGGTCCTTTGTGCAGTCTTTGATCAGTTTGTAGGAGACGGCACTTGGGATTGGACAATGGGGGGCAAGGACTGTGCCTGGTAGGCAGTGAGAGTTTTTTTTTTTTTTTTTTTTTTTTGTTAAACCCTAGAATTTATTTGCTTAAATAGGTGCAAACCTCTGCTATAAAGGCCCTCCAGAATATCCACTCAGAGAGGTGGAGTTGCACATGCAACTGACACCCTCATTGAACCCCCCCTGGACCTCTTCTGGAGGACACCCCCGATTTGACCCTGAGGTATGTCAGTCAAAAACCTCCCCCACTGGCCGAAGGAAAAAACAAGCTACCTGTTACGATCCTATGCGGTAAGGTGACTTGCAACAGGTAACTACTTCTCTTTGGGTTGGATGAATATGACCGAGCCGTTGTTATAGTTCGGTACGGGGCGTGGCGGTAATCTTAGCCACCAGGGTAGGAGTACAATTGCAACGAGTAGTACTAGGCGGATATCCACTATTACTCTTAGGTCTACGCCTACGTTGTCTTGATAGCTGAACCCTATGGTTCCTATCACACAACGCCAATAGGGGAATGGAACAGTAAAGAGGTAAAGTAATTGTATAGGAAAGAACTTAGATGGTTGCCTGAAGAGTACTAACTACAGGTCGCCTAGAGGTCCTTATATAGGCACTCTTCCCTCAACCCTAACCCTGGTAGCTCATACCTGTGGGTCACACGGCCTCTATGGCTCGTAGTGAGTCATAGTATGAAATCTATCAGCTGACTCCTCTGAGTCAACTGCGCCGCATGCCAACCAATCATAACTCATAAAATAAGTCATGTGCCCTAAAGTAGTCACATGCGCGAAACCCATGACTCATAGTGTGAGTCATGTGCGAAAATCATTATATCATATGGCTCACAAATGTGAATCATGCGCACGATCAACCTATCACAACATGACAATGATTGCACAAGTGTGCATCAAGTGAAACCTCATGACTTCTAAAGAGTTATAGTGCGAAATATAACAACCTTGTGACTCATAACTATGAGTTATGCGAAATCCTGCCTTGCTTAGTTACCAATCGTGACATTAGCTCCCCTCTCCCTTAAGCCTGAGTCCCTTCAGGCTTATCGTCCCATCTTCCTCAGGCTTTCTCCAAACCTGCGCAATTCCTTTTTCAATTTCCAGGCTTGATGTTCGGCCAACTGGTAGTTCCTCCGGACTTCCTCTAAGGTGGTGTGTGCCGCCCTAATAGTCCGATCCCAGTCATCAATTATTCTCTGATATGTCTGCAAAGGAGTTCTTTGTGCCTCGATTGTGGCTTCGGCGGTGCCAAGTTGTTCTCGTACCCCTTGCAATTGTCGTTGCAAACTCTCTTCGTCAGGGATCGTCTAGATTTCAGTTTTTTCGCCCCCTTCTCCCTTCAACTGTGTCCTCACAGTTGTATTTTTTTTCCTAATACGTGTATCGTTTTCTGTAAGGGATGCCACTTCCCCTGTTCCTCTTGGGTAAAACCCAGCATCGATTTTGTCGTGTCTGTGAGTAGGACAAGTGTCGTTGAAACAGTGTTTCCAGCATGTCTCCTTGTGTGGTTGTTGCGGTTTGCGCAACCAGGACTGTCGTGGAAACCAATTGCTTCCTTCTTTATCGTGTAAATGAGTGTTGCAGTAATCATCGTAACAGACAGTCTACGAAAGAGTGTTGTGTGCTGCCTACTTTTCCCTTTCCTCCTGAGTAGCGTATGGGGGGCTGGTAGGTGTAGTAGCCCTGGGGCTATCACCCCAGCCTTCGTCTGGACCCAATGGCGGTGGGTCTTGCCTCGTGGGTTCGATTTTGACTGTAACCCACTCGGGGCTTTCTTGGGTACTGCTGATGGAAACGTTCAATGGCGATGCTGGCATTGTTGAAGTTCTCAGCAGGGTACCATGTTTTGTCCTGTTCTGGTGAGTAGCCGGTCCACTTGGCTCTGTATTGTAGGCGTTTTCGGTGTATGCGTAAATCAATGATTTCTTCGAGTTCATACTCGCTTTCTCCATCTATCTCGATTGGAGGTGGTGGAGATTGCTTTTGTGAGGGAAACTGGTTGCAGTGATATGGTTCGAGAAGTGAGATGTGGAAGGTGTTGTGGACCTTCATCTGTTGGGGTAAGGCCAATTTATAGGCACTTGTGCCCACCTTTGTAAGGATCTTGAATGGTCTGATTTTCTTGTAGTCCAGCTTCTTGCATGGTCTTGTGGTCCTTATATTCCTTGGCAGTAACCAGACCATGTTGCCTGACTGGAGATTCGGATCGAGTTTTCTGTGTTGATCCTAGCTTTCTTTTTGTCGTAATTGTGCATAGTCCATTTCCTGACGTAGGATACTGTGCAGCTGACCCATATCTTCCTTATCAGTCCTTTCTTTCGGTATCATGTGGCCAATCGCCTCATGCTCTGGATGGTGACCATAGTTAGCATAAAAGGGTATAGTCTTTATTGTTTCCTGCTTTGCGTTGTTGTATGCAAATTCAGCCAGTGGTAGTAGGTCAGCCTAGTTGTCTTGTTGATAGTTGATGTAGGCTCATAGGTATTGTTCTAGTATGCCATTAGTCCTCTCGGTTTGTCCATCGGTTTGAGGGTGGAAAGCGGTGCTCAACCTCCTGTCTATCCCTAACGATTTCGTCGTTTCTTTCCATAGGTCCGATGTGGACAAGGTTCCTCGATCTGTGATGATGTCCTGAGGTAGTCCATGTATGCGAAATATTTCCTTCAGGAATATTTGCACAAAGTCTTTCGTATTCATATCTTTGTTGCAAGGTATAAATTGACTCATTTTCATTAATCGGTCGATCACTACCAGTATGGCGTCATAACCGGCTGATATCGGAAGGTCGGTGATCAAGTCCATTGCTATGGATTTCCATGGTTGGTGGGGTGCTGCGTTTGGCTGCAGTAATCCGTATGGTGCATGCCAGATTGCTTTTGTTCTTTGGCAGATATCGCAGTTTTTAACATATCGTTTGATATCGTCTTGCATCTTTGGCCAGTAATATTGCCGAGCTAGGAGGTCGGTAGTTTTGTTTCTCCCTCCATGGCCTGCTGTTGGTGCATCGTGGTTGTGTCGTATTATTATTGTCCTTATCGCTTCTCCTCCGGGGACCCAGATTTTCCCTTGATACCAAAGGTATCCTTCCTTCCATTTGCATACTCCAAGTGCCACTCCTTTCATCTCCTTGTCTCCTCTTTTCAGGGCATCGTGGATTGCCCTTATTTGTGTATCAGTTTTGCTTGCTTCGCAGATTCCAACGTCGTCTTCTGTAAACCTTACTACTTCCATTGCTTCAAAGTAGTGTTCCGTTGGTAGGAGGATCCTGTGCTTCTGTCGAATCCTTTCGTCGTCTTTTCCAGGGACATCTTCTGGTCTCCTCGTAAGGGCATCTGGTTTGCCCCCTTCCTTCCTGGGTCGGTATTGTATTTTGGTATTGTATTGACTGAGGGTCTCGCTCTATCGGATTTGTCTGTCGTTGAGCTCTTTTGTCGTTATAAAGGGTACCAGATTTTTGTGGTCGGTAAGTACCAACACTCGATGTCGACTTCCTTTTGCATTTCTTCCCCATTCCTTTAAGGCTTGGACAATGGCTAAGAGCTATTTGTCCTAGATATCGTAGTTGCATTCCGCGGGCGTCATTGTTTTTGACCGGTATGCCACTGGCCTCTATTTTCCATCGCTCCCCTTCTGTGATAGTATGCCTGAGCATATGTATTTTGAAGCGTCGGTCTCGATCATGATTTCCTTGATTGGATCGTAGTGTACCAGTAGTGGGGCTGAAGTAAGTCGCCTGCGCAATTCATCGAATGCTTCTTGTTGGTCCTCGGTCCAGTCCCATTTGCAGTCCTTCTTTGTCAGTTGATATAGTGGTTTAACTATACGGCTAAACCCTTCTATGAATCGTCGATAGAAGTTGCTGTATCCCATCAAGCACTGTATTCCTTTCTTGCTTTCCGGTGGTTTCCATTCCCTTATTGCTTTTGTTTTGATAGGATCAACGCTGACTCCATCCTTGTCGATGATGAAGCCTAGGTATTCGGTTCGTTCCTTGTGAAATTCGCACTTCGATGGCTTCAGTGTCAGCCCTTCTTTCTTCAAGGCTTCCATAATCATCCTGACATGGGTTCGGTGTTGTTCCAGGTTTTTTGAATATATCAGAATATCATCTAAATAGACGATACAACAGATATCCAGAAACCTGCTGAGAATCCTATTGACCCATCGCTGAAATGCTGCAGGTGCATTTTTGAGTCCGAATTGCATGACCTTATATTAGTATATGCCGTATTTGGTGGTAAAGGTTGTTTTCCATTCCTCCCTGTGTTTGATTCTGATGTTGAGATATGCGTTTCGGATCTCTAGTTTAGTAAAGACTTTGGCTCCTCTAAGTCTATCGAGGGCTTCTCCAATCAGTGGTAGGGGATATCGGTCTCGTTTGGTGAGTTCGTTGAGCCCTCGGTAGTCCACGCATAGCCTTAGCTTGCCGTCTTTCTTCTTAACAAACAGGATCAGTGATCCCCCGTTTGCATAAGAGTCTCAGATCCAGCCCCGGTTCTTGTTGACCCTGATGTATTCTCTTAGTTCTTCCTGCTCTTTTTCACCCAGTGGGTATAGCTTTCTTGCTGTTACTGTTTCTCCTTTCTTGAGGTTGATATCCAAGTCAACCTTTGGTCGGTGGGGTGGTAGCCGAGTTTCTTCCTCTTCCTTGAACATGTCCAGGTACTGGTGGTATTCCCTTGGTACAATGTTTCTGGTTTTATCTTTTTCTTGTCATTTCTTGGCCTTGATAGCCAATTCGGTACTGACATTGATCCTTTCGATCCTGGTAGGCTCGTTTGTCTTATAATCCCACTTGCGGATTCCTGTGACTTGACCTCTTCAGTAGAACTTGCCGAATGACATAGCGGAGATCTCGTTGATCTCAATCTTTTGGCGTTTTGGGTGGTCCGTACTTCCAAACCCAGACGCCCCTCTCATCGTAGGAGCCACTTGCTCCACTTCTTCACATTGTCCTATGACAATCTTTTCCCATATCAACTGTGCGATGCAGTCTCCCGGCTCAACTGTGTAACTGTCTTTTCCCAGGTTGACCAGGACTACCTTGACTTCACCTGTGTAGTCGGCGTCAATTACTCCCGCATTGACAGTAAGTTGATGTTTAACTGCCAATCCACTGCGTGGAGGCACTCGCCCATAGGTGCCTTCTGGTAGTCCTATAGCTATCCCGGTGTTGACGATTCCTTGTTCTTTTACTGGTATCATAATTCGCTCGCCTGCGTACAGGTCATGTCCTGTAGCCTTGGCTGACCCCTGGGTATAGAGTGTGGCCGTATTGCTCAATCTTTGGATTTTGATGTTCTGGACATCCTTGGCCTGAATAGTGGAGAACTGTATATCTAAGTTCTCTTCCAGGGCTTTAGCTTTGGGGACTAGGTCCACCGCTGGCGAGCTTCCTAGGCATACCATTGTACACCTCACGCTATCGAAGGTAATCTTGTTGCTCTCCCAATCGACTTGGGCTTGTGTCTCCTTAACCATGGCAGCCCTAACACTGCCTCATGGTTGGGTAGATCTGCGATTTGGAAGGTAGCCACTTCCCTATGGCTGCCGATGTCCATAGGTACTTCCGCTATATGGGTAATTGGTCCCATAGCGCTAGGCTCCCCGTCTGCCAGGTAGATTACCCGTGTTTCTTTGGCTTTCTTTGTTCGTATGCAGTGTTTGTGGCTGAATTCTTTGTCGATAAAGTTTTTTGTAACGCCCGAGTCAATCATGCCGTTAATGATGACTGTCTTGTCCTTGCCATGTAAACACATTTTGACCATGGCATGGTCTTTTTCTTTTTCCAATGTTTCCATATTTGTAAGTGCCATGTAGATGTTACGGATTCCGATGGTTTTGATTTTGTGGTCCCGCAGCCCATCTCTTACTGGGGACTTTCTTCGTTTCCCGACTCTTCAAGTGTTTCTCTGATCTACATTTCATGTAGGTTGGTTCGTGGTTTCCAGTGATTATTGTCCGTCTTGCTGTTGAACTGCCTGGTATAGTCCTTCTCATCCCTTGCATTTCGGCACTTACTGAATCTGTACACAGGTCTGGTGGATCCCAGGCATAGGTTATTGTTTCTTCTTCCTGTAAATTCTGCTCATGAGAGGTTTAGTAGTGTGCATCTTCTGGTAGCATCCAGGTCCATTGGGTCGCCTCGGGTTTCCATATTGTTGCCCGACTTCCAGGTTCCGTTATTATTCCTGGGTGTTTCCTGTTGTTGGATAAAGGTACTGTGTTCTCCTTGAAGGTGCTTGATCATGTTGATCTGGTTTTCTTTTTCGATAGTCCAGGCTGAAAGGGCATCGACATTTGCTGTTTTGTAGTTAGGTGTTGCTTTGGTGACGCAACCAAATGTTAGGATCCTATATGGTAAGCTGACATGCAACAGGTAACTACTTCTCTTTGGGTTGGATGAATATGACCGAGCTGTTGTTATAGTTCGGTACGGGGAGTGGCGGTAATCTTAGCTACCAGGGTAGGAGTACTATTGCAACGAGTAGTACTAGGCGGATTTTCACTATTGCTCTTAGGCCTACGCCTACGTTGTCTTGAAAGCTGAACCCTATGGTTCCTATCGCACAACGCCAATAGGAGAATCGAACGGTAAAGTGTAAAAGTAATTGTATAGGAAAAAACTTAGATGGTTGCGTGAAGAGTACTAACTACAGGTCGCCTAGAGGTCCTTATATAGCCACTCTTCCCTTAACCCTAACCCTGGTGACTCATACCTGTGAGTCACACGACCTCTATGACTCATAGTGAGTCATAGTATGAAATCTATCAGCTGACTCCTCTGAGTCAACTGCGCTGCGTGCCAACCAATCATAACTCATAAAATAAGTCATGTGCCCTAAAGTGGTCACATGCGCGAAAGCCATGACTCATAGTGTGAGTCATGTGCGAAAATCATTACATCATATAACTCACAAATGTGAGTCATGCACACGATCAACTAATCACAACATAACATTGATTGCACAAGTGTGCCTCATGTGAAACCTCATGACTTCTAATGAGTCATAGTGCGAAATATAACAACCTTGTGACTCATTACTATGAGTCATGCGAAATCCTGCCTTGTTTGGTCACCAATCGTGACACCGCCCCAAGTACCTCTGGTATGGAACCAACCGCACATCCCACACCAAAATGGGTACCCACACCCCGCCAAGCTGCCAAGAACTGCAAGAAAACCCCTCACACCCTCAGCAACAAAGCAAAAATACAGGTCCAAAAAAGCATAGGAAGGAAGCAACAAGAAAACCCACACTGTAAATCTGCTCCACCGCTGTCCAGGCCCCCATAGGCAACCCGCAGTAAACTCCCTAAAATAAAAGAAAACTCAACAAAAGAAACCTCCCTAATCTTGACAACTCTTCTGGTTTACAAATGTCCCGGCTCATCAGAGAACAATATGGGGTGACCAGCAACCATTGTCCTCTGCTCATGGTGCAGGGAAACCTTAATTCTCGTTGGGGGAGTTCTAGCCCAGGCAAACCAGCTCCCTTTGAGATTGTAAAAACCTGACCGGCCCGACAGTGAGCAGCATGAGACATTGCAATACTGACTGCATTTCGCCAATTTTGTCTGCCAGGTTTGGGTCGTTTTTAAAGTCCTACGATGAAGTTACCCCAGGCCTATGAAGCCCCAAAAGTTCAGCCGCGGGGATCGTGAGACTATTGTTCATTGTTTACCCCGATTCCCACCTTCCTAAAAGGGAAAGCGAAAAGAGCGGTCAGGAAAATCGCGGAGAAGGAGCTTGTAGGCGGTGAGAGTTTATATGTCAGACTTTGAAACCGTCCTGTGTCACCTTAACTAAGTGGTAGCATATCCCATCGATGAGGAGGTGGGAGCAGACGGCGGCAATTGGCCTTAGTTGGTCCCAGTGGAGTGGGATATAGTTGGCCTCCTTAACTAAAAGGGGACAGCTAACTATTTATGTACCTTTTTCGGTACTCATGTTGGCCATATATTAGAAGTATCCTTGGAAACTTCGGCCCTGGATTAAAAAGTGCGGACTTATGTTGACTATGAAGATGTATTACCCCGCTATGGCAAATTATCCCCAATTCTATCTAATACTCTAAGGGTGTCAAGCACTCCACCTGTAGATAGCCTTGAATCTCTTTGCCAAATATACTAAGTTCAATTTGTTGCCGCCCAATTGCGAACACCTTACACAATATAAGGTAATCAGTCTGCATGGCTGTCATTCTTACATATATGCACTCATGTGCAGATGCATTCATGTTATCGAGAATCTAGAACACATAATAGATCCACTTGGATAAATTGCTCTATCTTCTTTCATAGAGACTAAGTATTCTAGATTTGCTCCTACTTCTTGCCACTATGGGTTGTAGTCAATATAGTCACCCCCAGAGCTATACACAATCATATCTTAATGTCTGAAAGTCTAGTACCATATCCCACATGGGTAGCACATTGAGCCAAAAACTGCATTCTTGAAGCACTATTCATACTTCTTTCAACTATCAATTTGCTAAGATCATATACTATGTGTAGGTGTTATTTGTATCATCTGGGTGAATAAAGCTGTCACAAATCTGGACTCAGCAATATGAAATATTTCGCAGGAGTCACGAGTTGTGATATCCTTTATCATAATAATCATGTTTGTTTGATTTTTAGTTTTATGACTCACGATATTGAGGTAATATGATGTTATAAGTTTGACACTTGACTATAAGTATGGTTTAGGGGTTGCATTCATGTGACGTGAATAGCGCACATGACCTATTAATGGACTTGAGTAGTAGGGGGAATATATACTATGACTCAAGATGTGAGTTATAGGATGTTTGTTATACTATAAATCACATGGAAGTAACAGTAAGGAGGTGACTTATAGTAAAGTCACCAGGCTTAGGGTTGTAGGAAGAGTGTCTATATAAGGAGTGACCTGGAAGCAGGTATATAGCCACAGTCCGCGTCGCCTATTTTCCTGCCCCTATATATTTAACATTACTGTTAATCTATTTAACTGCACGAACACCTCCTTCCGGTCCTCTCTCAGGCCTTGCATACATAAGTGAAGGCCATGGAGCTATCTGGTCCACTCTAGGTTCGGTCCTAGTATGCCGTCTTGCTTGACGACTCACCTAACCCCACCCTCCTGCTTAACCCCTCCTTCATCTCCTCTTTCCTCTGCAAAACCCTTCCCGCCATTACCTGGCGTGATTGAGAGGCCCGCCCTTTACTGAGGATCTGTATGACCTCTCCACTACAGAAACCTTTCATCACCCTCTCATCGTTTCTTCTTTGCATAGTCTAGTAGCTGTTAATTCAATGTTGTATGAGCTCATCACTCTCGTTCGCAAGCCTGATGCTGCTTGGCCTACCCCTGCTCAACAAGGGGTCAACATCGTCCGCTCAGACCTTGCCTCTCTCCCCTCCTCTCTTTGTGACCTGTCATATAGGCTCACCCATTCTCAAACCTCTATCCCCCCTCCTCCTATTCCTCCTGTTTCCTCTGCTACCTGTAGGCTACCAAGTCATCCTGGCCAGCCTAGTTTCCAAGCTACTCCACCTCCACCTCTGGTACCTACCCCTCTCCCACTGCTTTATCTTAATCCTCCTCTAACCCCCCTCTTGTGATCCACTACTTTGACCACTCTCGTCCTCAGTTCTCAGACTAGTTAGAAAGCTGATCCCAGCAGATGGTGATTGGTCAGGCCAGAAGGAGGAAAGGCAAGGGCAAGGTTACATGCAGTGTTGGCTGGCCTCTCTTCAGCCCAAGTTACTCAAGCCATCTCGACTCTCTCTCCCCTGAAGGAAAAAATACCTTATCCTCTGCCGGCCTCCTCATGCCACTTTAATGCCCCTCGTACTTCTCCAGGCTTCAGAACAGATGCCCTTGCCCTGGCTGGCCTGCAATTCGATCTGCCTGCTTCAGTCCTGGGCGAAGCCAACTGTTCCCTTCCATAGTCGTTTACAGCTATAGTTCATGACAGTTGAACCTTTTCTCTTCTCAGCTGAGACACCTTGGCCCTAGCCCTGATCTACGCCCTATACTTTGATTCCCTCCCCCGGCGCCTTAACCAGTTCTAGAGAGATAGGGACAACCCATAATTTGCCTTTAGTCCTGTCCCCAATGCCACACAGGTGGCTATTCACTCTCTCCTCTTTGTCTATCTGCCAGACGACATTAAGGACCTCTTGGCTACCCTCTCTACCACTTTTAGGAACTAGACAGGAGTTTCTATCCTCTCAGCTCGGTTCTTTAACCAGGACAAGGATTCAAGGATAGCTAACTTCTCAAACTTCCAGATTGTTACTAATGACCCCACAGACTTGTACAGTATGGTTTCTTCCATTCCCCTCTTCTCCTAGAACTGCAGGTCAGGGCAGCTATTCTCCTGTAATGCTTTTTCCCAATTCTTCAATAGCTGGAACTTCGGCTATATCAGTCCTAAAGTCAAAGTGGATCACCCCCTATTCACATTGGGCTCTCTTCATCCCCCTTGGACTGAACACAACTGCCCTAACCATTCCTGCCCCAAGGGTGGCAACCAACAACCTGTTTTTCACTGCTCGGTCTCTTTCCATGCTAAGTACACTAACTTTGCTGGGGACCACTCTAGCAGGCATCGTGCTTGTCCTGATCGCCCAACTCCTCCTCCACGTCCTGTCCCTGTTGATGGTTCCCGCCTTAACTCCCCTCTTCCGCTGATGCTTTAGGTATATCAGGGATATTAGTACCCCTTTTGGCTACCAACTGTCCACCCTGCCACTAAGAGCTCCGTCCTTACTGCCACCCCCTTTCTTGACACTGCCTTTGATCCTGAAACCCCCATATCTGACCTGGTCTTTTTAGGACCCTACTGTCTGGCCTCCAGCTATATCTACCGTGTCACTTTTTTCAATTCTACCCTACGCAGGCGAGTCCCAACAAGGTAGGGTGGCCTCCCCCCCTCACAGGCGTCCTCCCTTACTCCTTCCTCAAATTATTGTCTGGGCTTTGCCCGCTAACATTTTACAGCTACCCATCCTCCGCCATCCATCCTCTATACTGATTTCTCACCTTTACTCAACACAACAGCCTTGAGAGCTGAGATGTGTTTCTTTCCTTATTTAATTACTTTGCGGGTTTATTCCTTCCTCCCACTATTATTCATTTACATGATCCCACCTTGTATAGGGGCCTGCTTTCTACCTTCTGTGGATTTACTTACTTTCACCCACACTTCCTCTCCGGTGGCTCCCTTGGGATTGCCTTTTATATTTCCGCTGCTTTATTGAAGTCTTGTATCATTCTTTCTGTCTTCTGTGACAGGCTGTTACGATCCTATGCGGTAAGCTGGTTCTGCAACAGGTAACTACTTCTCTTTGGGTTGGATGAATATGTCCGGGCCGTTGTTGTAGTCCGGTATGGGGCGTGGCGCTAATATCAGCCACCAGGGTAGG
>QFET01006986.1:0-28312 GCA_003316355.1 Tuber calosporum | reverse complement strand
GATTTCTTAAGCCTAGCCTGATTCGCTTGACCTTAGAATCGGCTACCCTTAACAGATATACTCTCTAATAGCCAGAACAGTACTCTCATCTGTCAGCCAATTGACAATCTTAATATGTCGTCCTTACTTTGGGGCAGGCAGTTTCCCACTTCGTATATAAGTGACCTCTTGTTGTAGAATCCTGGTCATAACAGGAGTACCCCATCCCCCTGCACTAGCTACTAGACGGGCTAGCTCCTTACGGGTTTTCCTCTAGGTAATTGGATCGGTCGGAAGTCGTTTTAACTCTGCGGTCTTCCAATCCTTCTCCTGCTTTAACTGTAACTTGATAAAAGTATAAAGCTGGATATTCCAATCAAGTTGTAGTCCCATCATGCCCTCGGCCCTCTTGTGACTACCTGGGCGTACTTGTGCCTTCAATCTCTGGAAGGCTTGCTCTAATATCTCCAGTTTAAAGTCCAATGCTTCTCCAGACACATTAGGCCAATCCAAGTAGGCCTTTTTTCTTAGTATTGCCTAAAGTATATTTTAGTAAAGGCACTTAATGCAAGGCAAAAGACTTACTTGATCAGCAGAGGAATGTGCTTCACGTCGAAGATGTTTAGTCTGCATACGAATTTGCTGCTTTTTAGCAAACCAGCGTCGAGAGCGCTCAGACCCACTAAGTGGAGAAGGCTTCAAAGTGCCAGAAGCGTGACGTAGGCGCTGCCGGTATCTTCGCATGCGTAAATATGATAGATTCTGTGAACCACTTCCTGTAGGCACTCGCATAGTTGAAGCAGACAGCTCACAAGCAGCCTCCTGCTGCTTTTTCCGTATACGATACTGACGCGTGCGTTCCTGGCCTAAGACTGGTGGCTGATGGGGACCAGACACATGGGAATTATTCCCTTCACGGAATCGGCGAACACGTTCCCTGGTTGCTGCACGTCTTTTCTCTGCCTTCTGGGCTGGATCCATATATTGGCAATTTCTAGTTTTCTGTATCCATTTTGTCAGATACCTTAGACTTGATAGATCAGAATTAGTACTTAAAGATTGAAGGATACCTTGTAAGAGAGGGGTTTCAGAAGGTATGGTACAAAGGGTATGAAAATCGGTATTTGGAGATTATGGAATAAGAATATAGAAGAAAGTGGAAGTTTGATGATATGAAAGGTAGCAGATGGAAAACAGATGGTGATCAGAGCTTTTAAAAAATAAATTCATAAATATTTGCAACGAGACTCTATTCACCAATTCTATGAACAGCAATCATTATTTCTCACTCATAGTTCTATCTTCTTAGTGTTTTCTTAATTGTAGAGGGGCTAGGGCAGCCCTTTTGAAGGTGTTACACTTGGCGTCACAACCAAAATTGTCACTTTTTGTGTCAGAAAGTTGGTAGAGAGTTTAGTCTTCCGGAACCATACCATGCGGAGAGCATCCGGTTGGACGGACGGAGACGACGTATACGGGGTTACATAATGTGTTCCAATTTCTCATTTTTCTTAGTAAACGAGCAACTGGACAAGGTACCAGTGTCGACTCTCAGGGCGAACGCCGGGGCCGAATGGGGGCAATTGCCTGTAGAGGTTCAGATTCATATAGTTCCTCCTGAAAAAGTCATGTAATCCTCTTGGGAGTCGTTTGTGCCTAACAGGTGGGTCCGCTTGCTACCAGTTGCTTCAGGACAATACTTACCCCAGTCAGTCTAACTAAGCATCTGCCTCAGATCTAAATCTTCAGCCTTGCAAAGGTTAATGTGATGGCTAACCACGTTGTCTAAAGGGGCAACTGTCTTCTTTTGGGCCACGGTCATCATCTTCAGGGTAAGGTACATTTGCCAGGCCTCAAGGTGGCGGTTATCTCTTGTCCTATTGTTGTTTCCTTCACCATGGTCTACTCCTTTTCTTGGGTTTCAGCAGGGAATAAAAGGAAATTCTTCCCTTCAATCAGCCATAGTCCATGTTTCCAACCTTGAGTTTTCCACTAGTGGTAGTTCCACTGTTTCCTACATACTTTCTAGGTTTCTAGCAAGCTGCAATTACGTTACTGTTTAATTTAGTCTACCATCTTATGACTTATTTGGTTTGATGCAGCATTCTGCTAATTGACATATGCATCTCGTTTAATACATTCTTGTTCCCATCACTGGTGGAGTTCTCTTAACCCCTTCTGGTCCATGTATATTCCTCTTGTATGGCAACCTGCTACTGGAGAAGTTTACCTCTTTGATGGGCTAATGCTTATTCCAATTGGCGATATTAATCAAGAGATTCAAGCCCTGTGGCACCAATTTAGTGTAGAGTTGTGCACTAACTGCTTCATAGTATGTAGCCCGTGCTTCTCAATCTTGTAACTTTGCGTCCAGCCTCTTTGTTGTTGCAGTTTTGTGGGTAATTATCTTTGCAGCTAATATTCCTAACCCCTTATAGAGCTGGCTGAATTTGTCGCCGATGATTTGTTAACCCCTTCTGATGTAATGTGCCTGGTACAGAAGTTAGTCCCCCTATGTAACATGTGTACATGTTCTGGTACTTCTATTACCACTCTCGTTAGCCTTTCCTTTGTCAGATTACATTTATTATATTTGATTTCTTTTGTATATGATTTCCATACCGGAATCTCTAGATTCCAGAGCCCTAATTACTGTATGCTTTGGAGGATCGGCAGGATTGTGCTCCAGGAGTTCCAAGAGAAGGAACAGGTCATGAATACCAGCAGTAGGATAGAGGCAGTGTTGTGGGAAAGCCCTAGGCTTTCCTGGACTCCAGCAGGGCCACAGGATTCCGGTACCTGTACACTCACCAGTAATAAAAGTGGCTACGGGTTTCCAGAGCCTCAACTCATGCAAGAAAGATTTCATTTATTTAAGAGTGGTCTCCTGGCTAGCATGAGACATCAGACTTCAGACAGATGCCTTGACAGTGAATACCCTTGGTTAAACGGCGATCCTATTATTTCCCTTTACTCTATAAACCATTCTATTGTACTCCCCTTGTCTTCTCCTCTCAGCAGGTCTCCCTTAGACACCAAAGCGATAGCAGCCTACCGTTTAGGCTCTATTGTATAACCGTTCATACAGGCTAGTGCCTGTTACCTTTTTTTCACCTCAGCAGGTGATATCTGGTTCTCAGGATTGAGAACAGCAAGTAGGATTGATCACACTTCCCTTTTCTTGATAACTAGTTAGAACCAGGAGTGGCAGGGAGAGACTCCCGGCTTAGGGGCTACATTCATCATTACAGACAGATGAGGTCAGACCTCCTAGCAGACTTGGGAATAACCCTGACACTGACCCAGAAGGAGAAGGTGACAATACACCTATACCTAAACAAGGTTTCCTACAATCAGGAGACCTTGATACAGACTCAGAAGACGACTTTACAGCAGAGCAAATTGTCCAAACTGAAACCCAGAAAACAGCAACAGCTCAGGAATCGAGACCAAGAACCAGAAGCATTTTGAAGACAGTCTTTTGAACCCTACCACACTCTGCAGTCCCCTCAGCAAGCGAGACACCATCAGGTGGATTTCCAGACTCCCCAGAACCCTCTAGGCCACCACCAGTACATCAGGGAAAAAGGAAGGAACCAGAAACTCCCAGACACCCGCCAGTACCTGAGCCAGCACCTAGGGTAATGGCAGACACTGCAGACCAACCGACGAAACCAAAGATCAAGTTTCCACAACTATTCAAGTTCAGTGGAGAAGGTGAAGATCTACAACCAGACAAACTCAAGCACTGGTTTAGGGAGGTTAAGAAGTACTTATCCAAGTATGGTGTCCTTGATAACACTGAGGATGTAGTGGACTACTATGGCGCCTTAACAGAAATGCGAGTACAGAGTGCCTACCTGAACCTCATGGATGAGTTTGAAGATAACCAAGCCTCCCTCCAAGAATTCAAAAATCGATTTAACCAGCTTTTTGAAGCATCAACCAATACAGATGACCTGTAACTCAAATGGCACAAGATACAGTAGTCCTCTGGAGGCAAGCCTGTGAGAATTTCTAAGATTGCTTGAGAACTAGAAGACCGAAGAGGAACCCTGCCTAGAGAGTCTATATCAGACTATGCAGAAAGACAATGCTTTTTGGATGGCATGGATCCTAGGCTCAGAAGAGGTGTGGAACCATAGATAAGAGATACCGATACCTGGAATCAAGTTGTCCAATTAGCAGAGAGATATGATGCAACAATATTCAAGACAGGAGCCTATCGGGGTAGTGGCAGCTCCTCCATCACCTCCAGAAATTATCCTAACAAAGCTAAGAACTCTCCACAACAAACCAGCAACAAGCCAGCAGGAAAAGGCAAAGCTCTAGTAAGAAATTAGATCTCCCCCTAGCATAAGAAGCCAATCATGCAGGAAATGGATTGACACAAGACAGAAGGAGCCTGTTACTACTGTGGAGAAGCAGGACATATGGCAAATAATTGTCCAAAGAAGGAAATCAAGTCCAATCATATCACAGTCACCCAGGAAACCCACGATAGCAATAAAGAGCACTATGAGGCAGAGAGTGATGACACAAAAGAGTTAGATAGAAGGAATACCATTATAACTTAAAAGACTACTGCTGGCTCCCCCAAGGAAATGGCCAGGCCATTCCAAGCCTTAGAATTCACAATACTAGTCAACAAGAAACCCGCCAGGGTCCTAGCAGACACTGCAATCATGGGCGGTACCCAAATCAGCAATCGCTTTGTCACACCAAATAATATCAATTATACCAATAAGAAGATGCCTACAACACTTAAAATGGCTGTCAAGGGATCCAGATCAAGTAGTAATCACAGCTGCATCACAGATATCGAAATTGGAAGCATGAGGTACCCAAAGTACACATGAGTGTCAATCCAGTATCAGATTATGATATACTACTCAGTATGCATGACCTTATACGCTTTGAAGCAGTCATAGACTGCCTGAAAAATACGCTCTACTTCCCTGACCATACTGTCAGAGTAAACTGGAATGGGAACAGCACTCAGCCTCGCTCAGCGATGGCTAAACAGGAAGATATACCAGATTTCCTCAAGATGTTTCCTCAGGTTTTTCTCATAGAAATACCTGAAACCCTACCACCATTGTGGCACTTTAACCAACAGATCATAATCAAGGACCATGACCTTTATGTCAAAATGCCAACCTTCAAGACCCCCGAAAAATTGATACCTAAATTCAAGGCATGGATAGAAAAGCAAATCAGGGCTGGGATACTCTACAGATCACAAACTCCAGGAGGCGCAACATGTTTATCCAAGGGAAACCTGATGGCAGGATAAGACTATTAGTGGACCTTCTCTTCAGGAATAAGAACACTAAGAAGGACGAAGCCCCAATCCCTATTCGGTAGCTAATACTCAATACTGTGGGCAGAGCCAAATTCCGAACTAATATACACCTCAGCGATGCCTACTTTCAGACCAGGGTTGAGCCTTAGTGTTACAAACCTATCCCTAGTCTGCCAGACAAAGAACAATAACTTCTTCAACAGCAACAGGTAACAATACGTACCACTGGTCTCACCTCTCGTTAGCTCACATAGTCTTACGTTGCCGTGGGAATACTGTGTCCTCTCACTCCTAGCCCTAGCGACTGCTCCTTAGCGAACTGTTCCTTGAATCACCTTTCGGTCGTTGATATAAACAGATGGTTGTAATAAAAATAAAGTATAGATTGACCTAATAGGTAAAATATAACATAGGAAGTAACTTAGGTGGTTGCGTGAAGAGCTGGCTATATGTGTCCATGACCCTCCTTATATAGGCGCTCTTTCCACAACCCTAACCCTGGTGACTTTACTATAAGTCACCACCTTACTATGACTGCCGTGTGAGTCATAGTATAACAAACATCATATGACTTATAACTTGAGCCATAGTATACAATATCCATAGTATCCAATTCCATAAAAGGTCCTGTGCGCTAATCACATCACATGCGTGAAACCCCTGACTCATACTTGTAGTAAGGTGGGAAACTCATAACTTCATATGACCTCACAATCGTGAGTCATGAAACTATAAACATAAATCAAACCAACAAAATATCATAATCATAAATGATCACACAAATTGTGAGTCATGTGAAATATTCTATACTGCTAAGTCACGATTTGACACTCAGGATGAGAAGTATAACACTATCGAGACACCCTTTGGAGGCTTCACCTGCAAAGTAATGCTGCAAGGTGACACTAATGCGCAAGGAACCTTCAGAAGAGTCTTGGAAGATACACTATCAAAAGAGTTTGGAGTCTTTGAATGAGTAAACATAGACGATATCCTCATAGATAGCGATACACATCAAGACTATATCAAGAATATCAAAGCTATTTGCAAGGAGCTGGAAAAAGTGCAGCTATATACCAACCCAAAGAAGAGTGTTTTCTTTGCACAAAAGCTCAATATCCTAGGTCATCTTATCGATGATAAAGGCATTCACCCTGCACCAGAGAAGATCAGAAGCGTTGAGGACTGGACAAGACCTCAGAACTGAAAGGAACTTCAACACTTTAGTGGGATGGTTAATTATATCTCCCAGTTCCTACCACACATCGCCACCATTACTACACCACTTACTGTGCTTACCGGCGATGCTGAATTGATTTAGACAGACTTGCAGGAAGCAGCCTTTCAAGCAGTGATAAAGGTGGCGAAAAATCATCAACATCTTGAACCTATTGACTATACCAACCCAGAACCAATCTGGCTATTCAGCAATGCATCTCGTACCAGCATTGGCGCTTGGATAGGCCAAGGACCCACCAGTGATACAGCCAGACCAGCAGCATTCCAATCCAGGAAACTGTCAGCCTCTCAGAGTAACTACCCCACTCACCAACAGGAAGCGCTTGCAATAGTTGAGGCTCTACAATCCTTCGCTCACCTGTAGTCGTACACAAAGTTCACCATAGTCACCGACCATGAGAGTTTTACCAAGCTCAGGACACACAAGTATCTCAGTGACAGGCAGCAGAGATGGATAATGCATCTTAGCCGCTTAGATTTTAAAATAGAATAGTTGCCTGAAGTTTCGAATTATCTGGCAGACTATCTATCCAGAGTTCATGAAACCAATTCATGGCTGCAAGATACAATACTACAGGACCCCACCTCCGAAAATTCAGATCTCCAGAACTACAACTCCAATCATATTCAAACCAATTACACTTCTTCCTCATACTATAGCTTTGATTCTGACAGCGAAATAGAAACCTTTGAAGAAACACAGCATTCTCCATCCCTCACTACTCGTGAATCCATCTTTCGCTCCTCCCCTGAATACCTAGCAAGCAAAAAGATAGCAGGCAATTAAGTAACTCACTCCCTAGAGCACAAGAATAGTGCTAGCAGCAATGATAGCAGCATCCAAGCAGGCAACTCTTGGGGAGACAAAGCTACCTTGAACCTTCACCGGACTAGTGAGGAACAAAGCCATTCAGCGCTCTCTGGGACGGCCTTCTATGATGACCAGTGCCTTATACACAGAGATAATAAAGAAGCCAATAGATATTTCTCCAAGGACCTAGAAAAGCGAAAGAAAGCAAAGAGAGTGAGAGCAACATCAGATACCTAAATGGATACTAGCCTCCCTCCATCAAATAATAGCTCTATATCTCTACCCTTACCAGGAAACAAATACCTCAGACTTGCAGATATGTTAACTCCAGCCTCCCTACCTCCGACTTCACCATCTTCGCCAGCTTCTAGACCCCTCGATAGTGATCCTGAAGCCTTCTGGAATTGTAAAGAAACTGATATAGCCTAGACCTTTCTTGGTACACTACATTCATCCATCATAGGAAAATTCCGCACAGCTGTCATTGAAGCCCTCCAGAATGACCATCTTTGCCGGCGAGTTCTGAAGACTACTGTCAAGCTATACTATTCAATCCAGGATGGTCTCCTGATAGCTGACAATACTAATAGCTATTCTAACATCTATATCCCTATGGGACCCTTAGAAAGGGGAGTATCCCTACAGGATTTCATCTTTAAAACAGTTTATAAAGGCCTAGGGCGTTTCTCAGCTCACAAGTCCTACAAGTACGATGCTTATTTCTTCTGGTGGACTCAAATGCGCTCGGACTTTATAGCCTACTGCCGCACTTGGGATCAATGCAGGATCAATAAGGAACCCACTACACTTCCGGCAGGTAGATCCCTAGCCCTGCCAGCACCTGACGAAGCCTACCAATCACTTGCTATCGATTTTGCTGGCCCCTTCAACAAATCAAGCAACTATACAACTATTATAGAAATTATCGCTCGCTTTACCTCCTACAGGCATCTTATACTACTTCTGGACTCTGCCACCCTGAAAAAGTATTCAGCAAGCCTCAGGAGATGATATTTGATGTTCATCGATATCCCCTAAGCATAGTACTGGACTAAGACTCCCACTTTACCTCTAAGTTCTGGTCTCAGATGTTGAAGGCAATGGGAATCCAGGTCTTGATGGCAACTCAATACTACCACCAAACCAATAGCCAAGTAGGGCGCCAGATTCGCATCCTTAAACAGATGATTTGAAACTTCATCAACAAAAGACAGAACAACTGGTCTAAAGCCCTCCCAGCTATAGCTGCAGCCATGAATGGCGCCCCCTCTGAATCCTCAGGAATATCCCCATATCAACTACTCTATAGACACCCTTGAAAGCTCTTCAATCCTGTCCTCAGATCCGCCAGCAAAGTACCAGCAGTGGACGAGATCTTGAATGCCCATGAAGCCAGCAGGATGGAGGTTGATATTGCGAGAAAGCATACCATATTCCGACAGACTCTGCAATCAGACAAAAAGAGGATCCCCAATCGAAGACCATTCTATATTAGCACCAGAGTTCTTGTTAGAGGACGCCCATATACCTCTGCACCTGGACGATGCATGAAGCTAGAGCCTCGCTGGTTTGGACCCTTTAAGGTCCTAGAGCATGACTCTAGTAGCGATAACTATAAGCTTGAATTACCTAAGAGAATAGAGCACCAGAAGCCATACTTTTACATCTCATGCCTCAAGAAATACTATGAGAACGATCCCAATAAATTTGCATCTAGGGGGCTGGATAGGCCGGCCCCAATTCTCATCAACATTGCAGAAGAATGGGAAGCAGAGGAGATACTGGATTATCGCCTACAGAACAACAGAGTCGAGTTCCTGGAACACCGGGAAGGGTATGAAAGGACAGACTCTTGAGAACCTATCGAGAACCTGGAGAACTCAATGGAAATCATAGTGGAATACTGGAAAGAAAACCAGAGCATAGAACCGAGGCCTAAGATCACCTCCCACTATGTTAAGACCTCCTGGGGGCCTATGGAAGTTTCTACAATCCCTTGCTCTAGAACTATAGTACCCAACGATTTCTGGCAGCCCTGTAACGATGAGGAATACGATTCTGCAGGCTCAGATGATATCTACTTCAACAGTGATGATAATTCTATGCTCTGGCCTTGGGAGAGCGGCAATGAGGTCTATGGCCTTAGGAGAAGATAGGTTTAGTTCAGATTTGGGTATGTAACATGTGTACATGTTCTGGTAACTCTATTACCACTCTCGTTAGCCTTTCCTTTGTCAGATTACATTCATTTGATTTGATTTCTTTTGTCTTTGATTTCCATACCAGAATCTCCAGATTTCGGCGCCCTGATTACTGTATACTTTAGAGGATCAGCAGCATTGGTCCCCATGTGTTCTAAGGGAAGGAACAGGTCATGTATACCGGCAGTAGGATAGAGGCAGTGTTGTGGGTGCGCTCTCGCTTTCCAGGACTCCGGCAGGGCTATAGGATTCCGGTAGCTGTACATTCACTAGTAATGATAGTGGCTACGAGTTTCCAGAGCCTCAGCTCTTGCATGAATGATTTCATGTATTTTAGAGTGGTCTCCTGGCTTGCAGGAGATATCAAACTTCAGACAGATGCCTAGACAGTGAATATACTTGGTTGAACGGAGATCCTATTGTTCCTCTTAGCTCTATAAACTATTCTATTATACTCCCCTTGTCTTCGCCTCTCAGCAGGTCTCCCTTAGACACCAAAGCGATAGCAGGCTACCGCTTAGGCTTTATTGTACAACCATTCACACAGGCTATCGCCTGTTACAGCCTACACTTGCACCTAAATAGTCTGTTGATGCTAGGATAGATGAGTATTGTCAACTGATTCTCCTAGGATTCAATAAAAATCGCCAATAGCTTGCCATATGCATTGTGCTAATTTTTCTCAAGCAGGATTCCTGGTGTTATGAGGTCATGGGGTACTTGAACTAGTACTTGAGGCTGATTTTTGGATTCCGCTAGGCAGTGATAGGTGGCAGAGAGCAAAAGGGGACTGGGAGCATCTAGGTACATACACACTTCCCACTCGTGAAATTTCTTCATATTGGACATGACCTCGTTTGTATCGACAGTCAGTTATCTGGAGGCCATTGTTAATGTGCAAAGTGGATCTCTTTTGAGTACACAAGTGTAACAGGTGCTAGCCTGTGTGAACAGTTATACAATATACCCTAAGGAGTAGCCTGTGATCGGTTTGGTGTCTGAGAGAGACCTGCTGTGAGGGAGAGACAAGGAGAGTACAATAGTATGGTTTATAGAGCAAAGGGGAATAATAGGATTACAATTCAACCAAGTGTATTCACTGTGTAAGCATCTCTCTGAAGTCTCATATCTCCTGCTAGCCAGCAGACAACTTTTAAATACATGAAATCTTTCCTGCAAGAGCTGAGGCTTTGGAAACCCGTAGCCACTATCTTTACTAGTGAATGTATAGCTAGCGGAATCCTCTAGCCCTGCCAGAGTCCTGGAAAGCCTTGGGCTTTCCCATAACACTGCCTCTATCATACCGCCGGTATACATAACCTATTCCTTCCCTTAGAACTCCTGGGGTAGAATCCTGCTGATCCTCCAAAGCATACTGTTATCGGGGTGCCGGAATCTGGAGATTCCGGTAGGGAAATCAAATATAAAAGAAATCAAATCAATTGAATGTAATCTGACAAAGGAAAGGCTAACGAGAGTGGTAATAGAGGTACTGGAATATGTAAACATGTTACACCAAGCAGACGGTATGAGGGAGGTGGGTATAATGAAAAAGGAACTAGATGTTCCCTCTTCTTCGCTATCGTAATCAAGGAACTGTTTCTACAAGAGGGTGGGACGGTAAAAGTTTAGTCGATATCCTGGAAATCTCATATGGTAGGTACAAGTCGAAGCTTGTTGAACTAGGTCAGTTCGTAAGGGTTTGCAAGAAATCCAATCTCGGGGAGGAACTCTTAGAGTACAGTCTGGTAACACCTGATGAATATGGCAGGACACACCTCTAGGAGGAGCCCTTCAAGTGTGAGGGAATCAGCTATGAGCTTATGTTAATCCTGAGGTGTGAATTGGAGAAGCCTGAAAGTCTTATCTTCAGCCTTGGAAATAAGGAGAAAAATCAATATACAATTAATGGTAGTCGATTCTAAGGGTAAGTGAATCGAAATTGGCTTATAATTCTTCTTTGAAGAAGGAGAATGTCTATGAAGCCTCATAGGTCAAGTAATAAAGATTTTGAGTAAAACTTATGATATTGATGGAATCCCCCCTCTGTTGCCCGACGACATGTAAAGCTCGTGAGGCACTTTGATATTTATACCCTAAGTTTAACAGTTCGTAGACTACATCTATCTCTAAGAGTAATTAAGTTTTCCTGGTGAATTTTTTCTATCCTAATCCAAGTGCCAAAATCCTTTAACCAGGAAAATTCACTTTCCCACAGTGCTTATAGTACCGTCATAGCTCCTCCTTCTCCACACGTGTTTTAGCCCCATCGGTAGTAGACATCAGACCTTCTTTTGCTGTTTAAACAAGGCTATCCAGTCTGGAACTTGCTAATAGCTTCTAAGAACACTTATTGGGCAGCTTAGTTGTTGACTATGTCTGCTTTGTACCGTCTTATCTGACGTTGCAGTTGGCTTTCAGGATCAATGGTCTTGACGATTGCTCCAATACCTTTTCCTCTACATTGCCTCTCCTCATCAACTTGTTCTGATAGGGCCTTCGACGATGATGATATCATTTTGGGGCATCAGTATACACTTGATAGTTACAATAGTAGCCTACTCCTCCATCGCTCCTCTCCACAGGAGAACTACCCTGGCTCCAATATTTTCAACAGGCTATAACTCTGCGGGCTCTTGACTGAATCACTTTGTTCCACCTGTGTTGACTAGCTAGAGAGGCCCTCTAATATCCACTGTAGACCTTATCCGGATATACGAATAGCAACAATGTATACTAGTTTACAAGAGGTGTTCTAAATATTTGGTTGTCTGAGGCTGGAAGCAACTGCACAAGGTCCCTGTCTAGACTCGCAGGTCCAACCCGGATTTGGTAGATGTATGATTGAACTGGTAAGGTTCAGACTTGACTTCCACATTTCTCAAAGTTTTCTCTGGAGATCGTGTGTCGCCAACAAGGCTGGAGTCTATCATTGGGGAATTTGAGCGGAGCAATAGCATGTTCATGGTAGAAGTATTACTACTTCGAATACCAATATGCAAGCTCTGTTTAAATCTGTGATTTTACTCATGTTTTAGGCAATGGGTACAATAATCAAAGCTTTAAGGATTTTGTTGGGAGTAGTAGATATGGAGCATTTGAAAGATTAGAAAAAAAGTCATGGAAAGTATTTGGATGCATGGAAATTGGTTGAAACTGAAGAGTGGAAATGTTTTGCCCTTCAGGCATGTTTATTGAATGTATTTATAAAACCTCATGTAGATGATAGAGATAAGAAAAATGTTTAGGCATCAAGGTGTCCATTAAGAGAGTTTGAAGATGGAGGTTTTTGTATTACTGAGCTAAAGCCCAGGTTTGTTTATAAAGTAGGCTCTGTTAGCTTTCCAAAAAGCAAGCAGTATGAGCATTTAAGATTGAGATAGAGAGGACACAGGTGTGGTTTAGTGGCTACAGTTTATGTAAAAGTTAAAAAAGAGTTATTGTATGGTAAAGCATAAATGTATTTAGCTATTAACTGTAACTTATAATGGTTAACAAAATAAATATATTGGAAAATTGCAGTTATTACTTAGTTTTCAGTCATGTTTAGTTACTCATAACCTTAATTCTAACCTTGAATGCAAAATTTCTATCATTATAGTCTCCCAAGACTTTATTAACTACCTATAGCTTAATTCTCAGTTGAATCTCAATAAGCAGGTTGGTTATATGGTATACTGGGTTATGTTGAGGGGTGAGATTGACTATGAAGAGAAATAAAAGTCTGTTGTCGAGTAAAAAGCATTGATATCAATTTGAAAAGTTAAAAACCAAGAAGAGAAAATTTCAACAAAATACATAACTGAAAGGGATCTTTTCAACTCTCTTATTTAGATTCTTCAGCTATATGAATACTGTTAATTTGCAATTGAATACATATATATCGACAAACTCAAATTTATACTCTTCAACAAACTTCAATCTTTCCTCCCTTTAGTTAAACAATTTACCACCCTCTCAATCTATTTTCATTTCCTTTATTCTTAACTTTGATATCTCTTATCTCATTTTATCATGCATACAACACCTCTGGTTATTTGTCAAGTATTTTAGGGCTTTAAAGACCTCAAAGCCATAATGAAAGTCTAGTTGCATAAGGAAAATTGCATTTCGAATGCATTCAAAGGATAAAGATAGGGTCAATTACAGATGTAAATTTTGAACAATACGTCCTGCTCGAGAGGGGGAAAATACTGTTATATGCCCATGGAGAACTTTTACAAGTTGAACCATAATGTGAGATATCATGAATTGCTACCTAATCTCACAACATGATTGGCTTGGAGTTGCGATCCAGATTCGTTTTTTCAGGCAACAATCAGTCCTGCCCTAAGTGACATATTCTAAAACATATACCAGTTAGTACTACATGAAAGTCTATAACCCAAGACCTTATTTTTACCATTCAGCTTTAGTATAATGAAGAGGTTAACTATCAGGCAGCATATAAGTCATGTTCAAAGCTAGTAACAAGATTTTTGAACATGAAGAAGATAGTTATCTGCAAATACCAGCCTATTTACTATGTGGTCAAGGTGCCAACCCATGGATATATTTGCGATATGATTTTATTTGTACAGCAGCGATTCATCCTTCCATCAGAGAGCAACTCTCTCAATTTCGTTATATTTTCATTTCCCCTTCATAGGCCAACTCTCCCGTCCCTAATGTTAGAACTTTATTGCACTTGATAGAACTTTTTGCAAAGCTCATTATATCCAAAGCTTACATCTAGCAGTTACTATTAATGTACATAGACATATTGTTCTTCCTGGATGGGGTTTTGTTGAAGGAAAAAATAGTAACTTGTGGACTTGGTTTTTGTATTACCTTTAGCATGCTATACTACAAATATAACTACTACAATTATGAGTGATTGTGATAAGGGATTAATTAATAGTGAAGCTATTCTTGGGGAAGGCATAGTTCGTGCTCACTGCTGCTTTCATCTCTGTTAAATCTTTAAAAGCCTGTTTGGAATACTGTTGACTGATTAACACTTTTGGGAAGTTGCCAATCTGCGATCTAAGGGAGCTTATATAACAAGATTACTAGCCTTAGAGGAGCAGGAGCCCAAGGCAGCCAATTACTTATGCAGAACTGCGACATCACTTTGGGTGACTGCATTTTGTCCAGGCAAATAATATGGCTATTATACTTTGATTATTATTGAATCATATAATAATAGGCTTCAATTAGTATAGGGACTCACAATTGTTGACATATTGAATGAGATTTGGCATTCTGCATTGGAGGCCCACTTCAAACACCTTCAGCAAGCCGAATCGTCATTGCACCGATATCCATTTTCATTTAGATGCCTAACTGAGTATGAAACTTGTCAATTATAGGCACAGAGCGATCAGGTTCAAGCTTCAACTGCTGTTGAGGCAGAAGTGGTTCAAGAGGTACTTGGAGCTGATGATCAAATAGAAAAATTATTTTTGTTAATTGTATTTGATTTCCTAACTCCTTTCTCAAACTTTTATTCTTTAATTTAAAAGATGGCTAATATTTATTCTATGTAGAACATACAAATTCAAGTACATTTGTTACACTTATGGGAAATGGTAAAAGATTATATGGTGTGAGAGTATATAGAACTGGGAGGTTAATATATGATTACAATCCATGCTGGCAAGAATAGTGTCTATAGCAGAGCTACTCAGCCTCTGTCAAAGATCAGACTCTAAACTAGGGGTATAAAGACTCTTGATAATCCGAATGCATATGCACCTGACTACATATATTCAACAAAGATGGTCATCCAGACTGAGCCACTGGTATTCCCCATGTTGTTTGCAAATGGGTTACATCCATGTGAACTTAGTTCATTAGGCAAATGAAGCAAACATTATCTACTATTTGACTGACCTGCACATAGATTTTCAGAGTCAAAGAGTGTTTCAACTTTCTAAGACTATGGCCGAGGTGTTTAAGAATACTTCAGATATATGGCTAACAAAAGTCTCAGAAAAAGTGTATACATAGCTAGCTGTCCCTATAGTTAAGTCATCATCAATATATAGATAATAGACCTTAACAATATATTCAGTTAACAACTTTATAAAGCTTTTGAGAAACCTTTACAACATATCTTTAATCATGGCCGAGCTTTCCTGACAGTTCTCCAACCCTCTCAATACCAACATGGCCTAGGCAATTCAACAGTACTGAATTGCCTACCCCGAAACAACATCTATGAGATATCTGGAGTATGAAGTTCCCTGCACACATGCTTATGCATTTCTTCTTCATTTACATCAAGCTCCAATTGACTATTTTCCTTTAACACTGTGTATTTAAACCTGGTGGCAGACATTTTTGGAGAATTGGAAGCCTGTTAGTATTGAGAATCTAGAAGATAGTCCAATCAGTCCACCAATCTTCAGTTGTTTTCCAGGTAGACCCAAGATGATACTCGCTCAATGTGGTGATTATTAAATTGCAGCCTTACATTATGCTCGCCAAATTCATGGAGAACTAGTAGTTAAGAACCGTCGTTAAGGCTGCGGGACTTTTGGGTATCTCGGGGGTCTTAATTAAATAACCTGTACTTTCAGACATAAATAATATCTTTTCTAATTGTTTCTATCTATTTCATTTTATATTCTGTTTTTCTTCTTTTATTTCTCCTATTTCTATTTATGAATTTATGAATTTATTACCAATTTGTATAGAGTGAAAGTGTCTTTGATTTAATTTTGTTTTCTATTTTTATTGATTAGGAGGTTAGTGTTGTGGTTTTTAAAAATTGTGGTATCCGGGATAAAAGTACTATGTTTCACTCAGATTTCATGGTACAGTCGCACCTCGCTGTCCCGGATGGCAAAAATCCCAAGAATCTGTCCGGGACAGCGAATTATCCGGGACAACAAGTTAGGTTTTGGAGCAAAAAAAAAAAATTAGAAATCACTAAATTTCATCCGGGACAGCGAAGAAACCGGCAGAGCGAGGTCCGGGACAACGGGGTGCGACTGTATATCAAAGGTTTTCCCCTCCTCAAATATGCATCCCAAACCATGGTTTCAGGGCCCAGCCACGTCCCACTAAACTCCCCTCAAGATCTTCTCCGTTTCCGGGAAGTTAGCACGGCTCTTTAACCCCTTGATTTTCCTAGCCCCAAACTACCACTGAAGAGTCAAAGTCATCAAATCAACTCTCGTACCGAAAAGCCAAGCACCCAATTAAGATAATGCCCAACCGCAATGTGGACGACTTGCCGAAGCGATGTATGGCGGCAGGGCTTTCTACTATGGGGAATAGGGCACAGCTCAGCAAGCGCCTTGGAGAGCATAGCAAGTTTTTAAAGGAGCAGAGCAAACATCAGCAATGTTCCTTGGAAAATCCCGATAACGAGATGTGCAAAGCGATATCAGTCACCCTATCAAAAATCGGCAGCAATCAAGAAACCAAGCAGGATGCCAAAGCAGAGCTCGAAAAGGCTCTAGAGCATGGGGAACTCGAGCTGGAACAGGTTGTAGGAGCAACGTACGTCGGGAATCGCCGTGGGCTTGACCTCGCACACCGTGAAAAGAGGCTTGATGTTGTAGAAATGGAGATCGCTGCACTCAAGCAGGGATTATCTTCCCTTCAAGGCGAGAACTCGGCACTCAAGCAGGGACTATCTTCCCTTCAAGGCGAGAACACGGCACTTGAGCAGGGACAATCATCCATCAAAGGCGAGAATTCTGCCCTAAAAGACCAGATCGACCAGTTGAACGACCGTATTTCCACGTTAAGCTCTGCCCTTCCTGAGTATAGACAAGTTCGTCTTAGGTTTATTTGCACCTTCAAGCGTGACAAACTCAAGAACGCAACTAGTGCAGACTTGGCTATTATTCGAGCAGGTAATATAACCGCACACGGAGGAGATGCCGTAGTAGATGCCCTCTTGTATCGTGGCGTTGGTGGTCGATTCGACTCCTGGGTATTCGTGAAACTTTACGGGGTCCACCCATCGGAAATGGAGAAGATCAGTAAGTAATCTCCGCTATCTAGAATCTTAACTCAATCATTAAGGCTAACTTGTTTAGAGCACCATGAAACAATAGACACATTCAATATTCACGCAGGGGTAGTTGCTGATAACCGTAGAACTGGCTCTCCACAATTCTATGAACGATTTCAAATCTTTATCCAATGCTTGGAAGCTTCCAATTACGACGCGAATTATTTGCTTGATGGGATATGCACTGATCTCACTCATGCATACTGGCAACTGCGCAACTGCCTAAGATATACGGATAGTGTTCAAAGGATGCTGTGATTCAGCCTTGTTTTTCTTTTTTCCTTCCTTTTTTTCTTGGTGGATAAATTGCGGGGTTGGACAGGTTCTGTGGGGATTTTTTCTCTATTTGGTTGAAACCCGGGGATGTGGACTGGAGGCATTGAACTTCTAGCAAGGCACAAGCTTGCTCTCTCCTGTCGTGGAAGGTTTGACACACTGGATGCAGTTGTCTTTTCTCTTTTTTTTCCTCCGGTTCTCTTTATCATAGGTACCACCGTAAAGTACTCAATGCAACCTGTGTTCCCGGCACCCCTTACCAAATCGACCCAATCTGTGCAGTGGGCAACCTTCACAGTGCGATCTGTTGGTTGTACTCGTAGTAAAAGGGCTGCTGGCAGGTCATCCTCCCAATAATCCCAGTAGTATCGTCCCTGTTGCAGATTGGTTTGTAAGAACTAACAAGGCCAATGGGCTACCGGCACCCGGGTTAGCAGTGTTGACTGATCATAGGCAACAAAACAGTTTATTCTGCAGGTAAAAGAACTCGTATTATTGGAAAGGTTGGTGCTATTATCAATAGTATATTGAGACATCTTCAACTTTTTTCTGCTCAACGGTTATACTGGTATGGGAGGAGTTATTGAGTATGGTTGGTTGGTGGTATTCGTGGGGGCCGAGGAAAAGCATGTCTTCAAGCGTCAAATCGCCGTTGCAGATACCTGTACTTGCCCGTACCTCCTCAACTGTCAATCCCCCTTTGACGGTCGGCACTGTTTCCTAGTGCCAGGCTGCCGTCTATAGGAAAACGGGCCCTGATATTTTTGCTGTATTCCGGTTTGCGGTTCCTTGGGGTGGCATTGATATATCACCGTCATCAATCTCTAAGCTTCCGCGTTGTTCAATGAACTCTCAGAACAACCTTTTCTCTTCTCATAATTACTTTCACATCTCACCCTCAGATGATTTCACTGCTTATCTGGTTCAACACATTTTTTTTATCAGGGCACGCTTTGAGCTTTGTTGGATTGATGAAAACATGCTAATGGCTCAGTTCTCTATGATAAGTGGTATAGGCACGGTAAGCAAGCGTAATAGCTTCTGCGGAGCTCCACATCCCTTTATTCCCGCGGGCGATCCTGAGGGGGTGAGGAAGATTTTATAGTAAACAGCATAACTTTTCCCCACCTGATGTCCCTTCGCATTGGCCGATTACGGCTGCGTTAAATAGGGAAATCTAGCCGTTTGGAATGTGGGCTTGTCTATCATGATGCCTTGCCGGGCAAAAATATTGTTCCACCATAACGAGATTTCTTGATATATTCAAAGGTAAGGGTTGCTTTCCTCGTTTTCGAGCTAAAGCGAAGTACTAACAGAGCATGCAGTGGATACTCTCTGAGGAGTAACTGTAAAGTCCTTCATGGTAAGTGGTCTGTACTCGGGTACTTGTCCCAGCCAAGAACGCGCCAAAATTCGCAGGGAGGTTTAGACACCGCGGGATCGGCCGCAACACCTCCTCTCTGGCTCCGGAGCGTCCTATTTTCATTCTTCCCTGAATGCCGAAGGCTGACGGGAATGACAAGCCTTCTTGCACTGCCAGGCCGGGGGCTGAGTCATATCCGCCCGGAAGATGAAATAGTGGAGAGGGGCCGACGGTATAGCCTTCTACGGAAAATAATTCGTGGAGAGAGAACGGTAGAGGCTCCCATTTGGCTTTGGAGATGTCTACTCGTACTGCAATTGAGGAAGACGGGAAGCCAGGTGCCGTAAATGCGCCACATCCTCCCCCTGAGTTGCTTGCTGGGTACTACAACCACGCACAAAATATCCCTTATTCCACAGAGAGTGACCACAGGACAGGAGAATTAGAGGGTTATTGCTTACTACCCGTGGTGCGCGGCCAGTCCCAAGAGTGGCCAAGGTTGAACTGAGTCAGTTGGAAGATGTTGCTGGTGAAAGCAAAAGTCATGGGGGCGTGTCTTTGGAGATTCTGGGTCCCAAGGCTTCAGTCGCCGATGCTCCACTCCTGAGTTTTCACACTTCAAAGCGGAGAACTGATCTTGCCGCCGTTGTCAATCCCATAAATGTTACGGGGGTGGGTAACAAAACCAGAACCATCAGCATCCAGTCTCCAAAAAATGCTTGTCAGGCCAATCCACCGCCACGAGGCGATTCACCATGGGGATGCGTCGGGCGGTGGATGAAGCTTTCGAAGCCCCATTGTTCTTACGCCCACGGCTTATCACGTGCGAGTAACCACGTGTGACTACCCATTCAATTGAAGAACCTTAGACAACAGTCTGAGTTATTAAGCCGGAGCCTCCGGGCTGGCTCGAGTGGTTCCTAAAGACCCTACGTGCTGAGAGCTTTGGTTGTAACATTCAGGAAGGGGGGGACCGAGTTGTTTCAGATATCAAGTGGTGGTATTAGCCTCCTAGAAAGCTTCGCAAGACAGTATGCATCAGACCCAGATGGCACCCAGGAGAAATACGGCTATCTACATTTCCTCCTTCAAGCCGATCCGAGATGGCATTTTTCTCAACTTAGATACACTCACGAAGTTCACCCGCACAGCCCTGGGGGTTGGACCTGGTTCATTGGCCCGGGGCCAACCCGGAAAAATTAAACCCGTAGCTAGCCCGAAGAATAAGATACACTGCGATTCCGCCCCCATGAACTTCACGGGAATTTGTATTTCAGATCAAGATCCGTCGCGGTGGGGACTTAGGAATATTCCTGGAAGTCCGCACTACCTTTACAATTGGTTTGCTCGTACAACGAGTGAATACAAGGTCTCTACTCGCTCAACTCCACCTAGCCCCGCAGGCGCTGATCCCAATGAGTACAGGGTGGGCTATGCAGCGAAGAACCGATTCAACAACAAGGGCCGTATAAGTTAAGTACTAACCTGGGGGGGCACTGGGGTGCCCGCACGCTAAACAGGTCCTATAGTCAACTTAGGCAGTCTAAGCAGATGTCGACAGAAAGTCCCTTACGAAGAAGGGTGGTGCTTTTAGTGACCATTCTGGGGTTGCTACGGCGGCCTCTACGACGACCTTGAGGGGTATGGATATATCAGTGGCGGTTGTGTCCTTCGATTTGACTATGTTAAAGCATGCGGGACTTCACTCTAAGAATAACTCTACTTTTAACCCAATAGCGAGTGCCGCCGAAAGTGCGAACACCGGATCTCCTACGAGAAGTGAAGAGAGTGAAACTCCACTTGATCCCTTGGTCAAAAACAGGTAGTAGATGAGCGGGGCCTTACTCCTTGCGAGACACTAGATGTTAAGGTGCGATATATAGTACCAGGTTAAAAATTAGTCAGATGCCGTTTTTACACCAAAAGTGCCCATCTTCACCTTCCTCTCTGATTGCACAAGGTATATAAGAATCAGCGATAATTTGTCCTTGCATTAGCAAGCCTGTAGATAATATGAAGGTCATAGAATCCTTAAATATTACCTGATGATGAAGAAAAGGTCGTTCAAGTATTTGGTATTGGTTGCCATGTAATTTTTTGTATGGAGCCTTACACAAAAGTTTGAGTCACTTTCACACCAGTTGATGTAATCATGAACATAAAAAGGGATTCCTTACACTTCTGCTTGTAGAGGTTTGGATAGATAGTCATTTCCTAGCATATAAGAAGATTTCATGTGTTTTTATATAAGCAGTATTGAAAATTGCTTATTTAAAAATGTACATTTTGGTGTAAGAAGGGCATTGAATGAATCCTTGTAGCTGCGAACTTTACTTCCTTTCACTCAAGTGTCAGCACCTGCAATAGACTCTGATCTAGCTATATAACTCCTTTACCACCATATAGCTATACTTGATTCACCTATAACAGATCAATTTAAACAGGATTTCACCTTGTTGAAGCCTAACTTATTGGTTAGTATTTTTGAATTATGGCTCCTAGTGTAACTGGTATTGAGTAATATTATTATAGCAGATAAGGCTTACAGAAGTAGCAGTGCTAGTAAGAGGTGAGTTTGTTTGATGATTGGTTTCAAGTATTGTTTGATACTAAAGTAGTTTTATGACTGGTTTGAAGTATTGTTGAATACTTTTTATGTTTTAAGATTAATTTCAAATTTTGAGAATATACTTAAATGTTTTATCTTGAGCTCCAAGTATCTAGGTGATACAGAATATATTTTATGTTTGATTTCAGGTATCTGTTAGATGCTAGAAACAGTAAATATAATCTTTCAAGGTACTATTAAGCACCTTGATTATAGGTTTAATTAGGGTGGCTTTTTAGGAAAAAGACTATAATGAGCAGTAGCGACAATGCTAATAATATAAACTTCTACCACTGGTACCTGATACAGTAGGATTTCAGTATTTAGGAATATTTTTAACCTTAAATTTGAGGTCAAATTGGACAAATAGTGATCTGAGTAAATCTTTTAATGAAAAGACCTTTTCCATAAAATGTTAATCCATTTTGAGAAGTCCTTGCTACTGTCTCGCCTTATCAACATGGTCTCATAGGTCCTTCGACTATGATGATATCATTTTAGGGCATCTGCAAAATCTTTATAGGTACCAGAATAGCCTACTTCCTCAATCGTGCAAGTTTCATAGGGGACAACCTGGGCTCCCTTATTTCAACTGGCTGTAACTCCACGAGTTTAAATCGGAATTGCTTTGTTCAACCTGGGTTGAGTAGCCTGTAAGGCCCCCTCATCTACCCTTACGACAGCATCTGGTAAGACAGATGGTGTTAATGAATACCGTGTTACAAGATGTGCTCCAATAACGGAGATTTCAGAGCCAGCGATCAACTGCACAAGGCGCTTGTATTGACTCACAGTGCAAATGCCAGAGTAGGAGGGTATGATTGGACTGTGAAGGGTCGGACATGTGCTTCCGAAATTTATCAGTCTACTTGGGACATCTTTGGATGCCTAACCGGTAGTATACTTCTCCAAGCTAGTGAGTACTCAAATTTGGAAGAATCAATTTGTTAGGTTTATGGTAGATCTGAACATTGTTCTAATCATAGCTCTAAAGAGTATCACTGGGTATGGAATTACTCTATAGCCCTTAACTACAATATTATTTCTGAGTAATAGTATAACCCGTATTGGTTACTATTGTTAAGGCTGACAAGGATAACAGACACTAGCAGGGCAATTAAGTGGTTAGTTGTTTTATAATTGGTTTCAAGTATCGTTTGTAACTTAGTTTGTTTTATGATTGGTTTCAAGTATCGTTTGATACTTAGTTTGTTTTAAGTTGAGGTTCATGTATCAGGCTGATACCTGAGATCTTTTATGTTTGGTTTTATGTATCAGGATGTGTTACAAACCTAGACTTAGTCTGCCGGACAAGCCACACTATCTTCTTTAACAGCAACAGGTAATGATACGTACCGCTTCATCTTACCGCTCTTCCGGTCTCGTAGCCTTACGTCACCCAGGGAACGCTGAGTCCTCTCACTCCTAGACCGTGCGACTGCTCCTTAGCGATACGTTTTCTAAATCACCTTTTTGTCGCTGATGTAAATGGATGGTCGTAATAAGAGGAGAGTATTGATTGAACTAATAGGTGAAATATAACAAAGGATGTAACTTAGGTGGTTGCGTGAAGAGCTAGCTATCTGTGTCTTTTTTTTTTTTTTTTTTTTTTTTTTTATATCATGTATTGCTTGTTAAGGTACAAGAACTCGCATGCATTGTGAGATATGGCGTAAAGAAAACCTTAAATCCAAAACGAACAAACAAAGGAAAGAACACCGCCAAAAGCACCTAGTAATGCCTTGCATAAGACACGTCACCACATACCGTTAATCAGAAAATAAATGAAACAAACCAAGACCCGAGGGCCAACTTGTAACACAAAAGGAAACACAAACCACAAACACCCCGGAAAACCCGAGCTAATGAAAATATAAGCTGAAGCAGCCGAGGTGGAGAGGAAGACAGAAGAAGAGGGGCCACGGAGGAGGCAGGGGAAGAGGGGAAGATCATTGGGGAGGGGGAGCGACGCCCAGGGGCAGGCATAAGGGGGGGGAAGGCGGTGCCCGTCTCGCGGATGAAGCGACCAAGGGCAAGAAGGAGCGGGAGTGAGGACCAGAGAGGGGCCTCAGGGCCAATGTCGGTAACGCCTAGGAGGTGGAGTGACCGTTCTGGGGCCGTTGAGGGACAGCGTAGGATGGCGTGGCTGAACGTCTCATCCTCCTCCCCACAACGGGGGCAGAGGGTGGGAAGGTCAATGGAAAACCAGGAGGGGTGGGCCGCAAGGTAGTTCTTGAATGAGAGCATCTGATGCACGCGCCCGGCAATGAACTTCCCAAGGCCCATGAAAGGGTGAGGCGAAAGGTGCCTGGGGAAACGATAATACTCAGGTGGAGGAGCGGTCCTGAGCCAGTCATCCATAAGGATATCATGGGCCTTCCGGCGCAGAACACGGTAGGCAGTGGTCATGGCTGCTGCAGGCGGCAGGGGGGGGGGAAAGGATACTAGATCCGTCCTATTCAAGAGGGCAAAGGATAAGGAGCCCAGGTGCGGTAGTGCCAGATGAGCGAGAGCATCAATTGGGAGGTGTGTGCGTACTGGTGGTGTAGGGGGGGGGCGTCCGCCAGCTCAGGGGCATAACATTGGCGGGTAGACGCCTACACATGTGTGGGAATGAATCTGGTGCACGGAACTGTAGCAGCGAAGGAAAGTCAGGAGGAAGGAGAGCTGCAGCGGGACTGGCGGAGGGCGGGAAAGACACCAGCCGGAGGGCGGCCAGGCGGCGTCGGTGTCTGGCCAAGGAGGCAACTGGGGGGAGGAAGGCTTCCGTAGAGAGGATCGGGGTGGGAGTGGAACGGAAACCGTTGGAAACCCATCACTGAACAGAATGCCAAAAGACTTCCATTCGGTGCAAGAGTGAGCGGGAGGGCACCAGAAGGTCTGCTTCATAGAGGAGGATAGGTAGCAGAAGGGAGACGGCCAGCCTGTGGCACTAATGGGGGGAGAGTGCAGACCCTGGGGGTGACATACGCTGGACAGTAGAAAATGCACCCAGGGCAAGAGAAAGGCGTCGGGAAAAATGAGCGTGAGTGGAAAGAGAAGGAGTAAACCAGTAACCGAGCCAACGGACTTGGCACTGCGGGGAAAACAAAAGCGAATCAATAGCGATTGGAGAAAAATCAAGTACCCCAGGCTGAAGCGGAGTCCTCCAGTGCATCAACTCAGTCTTAGGGACCGAGAAGGACACACGACGAGTGGAGGCCTTAGGCTTGAGACAGGAGTAAATGAGCTGTAGGGAGCGAACATTGCCCCGATAAGAAGGAGACGCCACAGTGATGGCAAAATCATCAACATAGGAAAGAATAAGCCCTATAGGGACCGAAAAATGCAAAGAGGAAAGATAAATAACAAACAGCAAAGGAGAGACAGGGGACCGCTGAGGGGTGCTGACAGAAACAGGGGAAAAGGTCCTTGGAGAACCTTGAAACAATAAGGAACAGGTGCGACCAGTGAGGAAAGACCTGACCCAGGCGCCCAGGTAGTGATTGACCCCCTTTCTCTTGAGCGACTCGGCCAAAACAGATGAGTCGACATTGTCAAAGCCACCTTTAATATCGAGGAAGAAGGTGGAGACCTTGAGGCGTGGACGTTGAAAGGAGCGGACAGTGTGAACCAAAGAAGCAGCGGCGTCAAAGGAGGAGAGACCACGAAGAGAGCCACACTGGTTAGGATGCAGGAGCCTAACGGCACGGGCTATAGGCTCCAGGCGGGAGGCGACAATCCTTTCCAAGATCTTGGACAAGGTCTGAAGAAGAACAATAATGCGGAAGGAAGAAGGAGAATCATATGAAACTTTGCCGGGCTTATCAAGGATAATCCCATTTGCCTTAATTAGAGAAGGAGGGTGGAAGCCAAACTACAGGAGTGGGCCGAGGAGATGGGTGAGAATCAAGGGGTTGACAGCGTGTACCTTCTTCCAGACAGAATCCGGGATCGTATCTGGGCCAGGGGCGGAGGAGGAGGATGAGCGAGCCAGGTTGGAAGCCACTTCCTCAGTTGTGAGGGGAGGGCAGTCCCCGAATGGGCACAAAATGGAGGAGAGGGAAGTGAAAGGGCGAGGAGGGAAAAAATGGTCAAGGAGGGCCTGGTTCATACCCTCAGGGGTATCGGCCCCTGGGAGGGAGGGGAACGAGGGGTGGGGCGGCCAAGGGCCAGCAATCTAGTGGTCAAAATAGTGCGGGGAGTGGTTGACATGATGAGGTCAGACCAGTGGGCCGTCTTTGCAGCCTTAATCGCCTTAAAGTACCCATGCTTGGGGAGGCGGGCAGCGTCCTGCGCACCGTGGAGGCACTCATGGCGTCTAGCCATACGTGAGGCAGAGTTGAACTCCCATCGCAGAGTAGAGAGTAGAGGGGACCACCAGGGTTTGGCGTGGAGGGAGGGGCGGGAAAAGGGAGTGTGCTCCTTAAGGAGAGAAGTGAGGCGGGTGGAGTGCCGGACGAACTAGGTACATAGGGAGGAGGCCGTCGGGAGAGAGGGGCCTTAGGAACAGAAAACACCTTAAGCTCCTCCTCCAGTGCGGGCCACTCTGTCAAAGCCCAGTTAGGGGCCGGAGCTAGAGTGGCTGCCGAAGGGTGAGCGAAGGTGATGGAGATAGGAACCTGGTCAGAACCAGTGGAGGGGAGGGGAGTATCCCATAGTTGAAAGTAAGGGGCAAGAGCAGGGGAAACAAATGCAAGATCGATAACACTAGGGCGGGAAGAGCCACCCAAAGGAAAGCGAGTGAAAACACCAGGAGTGTTCAAGAGTGAAAAACCCAAGGCAGAGGCACTGTCAGCATACGGGCATGAGGTAGCAAGCTCCTGATGAGAGAAATCGCGCAGGGGATTTGCGGCGGGGGGGTGGGTGTTGGGATCTCCCGGGGTTGAAACGGGAAAATCAACAGAGGGAAATACAACAGAGGGAGGAACAGTCCGACGAGGGGAGGAAGGAGAAAACCAAGTACTATTGGAATTCAAAATACGAAAACAAGGAAAGGAAAACCCAAAGGCCGTAGTGCACTGGAAAAAATCCAAGCCCATGACATCCCGTCTACCACAAAACACAGGGAGAATAATACATGACTTAAGCAAGGAGGCAGAAACATAAAAGGCCAATCTAGGGGAACCAGAAGACAAAGCGGGGGGTGAAAGGAAGAAAACCCACGGAAGGTGGGAAGGCGGCCCCTGTAAACCGGGGGATCCTGTAAACAAACAACAGAAGGAGGGAGTGATAAGCCCGCAAAGGAATTAAACAATGAAAGAAATACATCCCAGCCCCCAAGGCTGTTGTGTTGGACAAAGGACAGGAGTGAGTGGAGTGGAGGGGTGGGGGAGGAAGAGTAGGCGTGAGACATTAGCAGGCAGAGCCTGACCCATGATGTGAGGAAGGAGTAGGGGAGGGGGCCTCCGAGGGGGGGATGCCGCCCAGCCTTGAGGGGGCACGCCTTGGCGGGGAAGAGGTGCAGGAAGGGGGGGGGAGATCTAGATGAAGGCTGGACAGGAGGTTCCTAGAAGACCTACCAGGCCTAGGGGTTTCCGGATCAAAGGGGGGAGCGAGAGAGGGGGTGGCTGGGAGGATGGAAGTGCTAGGGTCCTGTTGCAGAGGTTGCCCAGAGGGGGGACCATCATCCCCAGCAAGATCCATAGCGTCGGGCGGAGGGGGTGAAGCTCGGCGGGACACGGCAGCGGGGACAAGACGCGTGGGAGAAGAAGGGCGGTCAGGACAGTCGCGATACCTGGCGGAGTGGTCGCCACCACAGTTGGTGCATCTGGCGGGGGAAGAGACACAACAGTTGAGAACTGGTTTCAGGTTGCTACCCTTGGGGCAGGATGGGTTGGGACAGCGGTGCTTGGCCCTGGTGTGGTAGAGGGAGCACAGGGGGCAGACAGGGTGATCAACTTTGCACCGGGGGCCGACATGGCTGAACTTCCAGCAGTTGAAGCATTGGGTGAAGGCATTGGAGGAAAAGGCCCTTTCAGACCTGCGGTTCTGGGAGAAGAGGGGAACGGAAGGGACCAAACGATCCAGGTCCAAGGGGTCAGCTGTAACAATAAGTGACGTTGAGAACTTGCCCAACCTGGTCTCCTTGTCCGGGTTAAGGAATCGAGCTGAGAGGATTGAAACCCCAGTCGAGTTTCTACTAGAGATGGAGAGGCTAGCGAAGGGGTCCTCATCATTATCAGGGAGGTAGACCAAGGGGACAGATTGGATGGCCACCTGTGTGGCATTGGGAGCAGGGCGGAAGGAAAGCCAGGGGTTATCTCCAACTGGGAAGGATTGATTCAAGCGCAGGGAAAGAGCATCAAGGTAGGGAGCATAGGAAAGGGCAGGGACCATGAGGTAACGGCCAAGAAGAGAAACAGTACCGCGGTCATTGACAGTGGCAGTAAAGGAGCGAGGAAGAGAGCAGTTGGCCTCATCAAGGACAGAAGCAGCGAGGTCAGGCAGTGAACCAGCAAGAGGAAGCGCATCAGGCCTGAAACCATGTGAAGTACGGTGAGCATAGAACTGACGTAAGGAGGCGGGGAGGGGAGGGGG
>QFET01006983.1:8035-21684 GCA_003316355.1 Tuber calosporum | reverse complement strand
TCCCTCCTTCCCGATTCTAGAACCTGAGAGAATGGGTCAGGTTAGCGGTCTAGGCTACAGGGCGATACAGAATCAGTTGAGTTGTGATAGCAGATAACCTGATATCGATATTTCACGATAATGACTTGCCGTACTGCTACTCTTCTTAGCACCCTCGTTCCAACAGCGGCCGTGAAGGGAATGGATGATTGATCGTCTGTCGGTAGGTCGGTTGGTCGGCCGGCTGGCCGTCGATTGGCTTATCCAGGTAGGAATGGGAGCGTGGGGGTTGGGCGGGGGGGGGTTTCAATCCGAATCGCACAGTTGACCAGTCGGTGTGTATAAGTTTATTTTTGATATAGTACTCGTAGTGCAGATGCAGACCACCCATGTTTAATTGTAGAGTATGATACGAGTAGCAATTAGGAAAAAAATTATCGTATCGTAAGGGGATATATTATTATAGTGTGCAAGGTGGATTTCTCTCTTTTTTTTTCTTCCTTGTAGCAATGGATTGATATTCGGACCTGAAAAGAAAAGGAAAAAAAATGAAAAATACGAGAGACATTGGAGGATATCTTAGCTAGACTCTGCCATCCTTCTTGCACTTGTGGTCTCGCAGGGGGCTCACCCGTACACACGATATCTCATGGGATTATGGGAGGAATTCAACAGGGTATTCATTCGCAACAACTTCTCCCCGAATCACTCCATGACACCATAAAAATGAATAAAAATGATGATAAAAAAACTTTTTTTTGACAAGGGCAAATCCCGTCCAGATTCCAACTCACTAACGGTACGGGTATTGTATCCCATACAGAACTGTATGTGCGAGTATAGTACGATAGGGTGCTATTATAAACCATCGTGACACAAACCTCAAACCCATGCTCTCCGTACTGTGCGAGTACGAGCACTTTGCACTTCTATGATACTCGTACCTTCCTTCCTTCCTTCCTTCCTTCCCACCATCTTCGTGGTCTAGTTGGTGTCAACCTAAGCGATTTTCGCTGAAGGGCGCCGGTTCGATTCGCGGTGGTTGTGGGTGGGGGACCGTATGCCTAGGTACTGGCGGTGTCTCCCTGGGTTACCAGAAACTTCTGTTAATTCCTTCCTCTTCGATCAAACCGCTTACCAAATCGCGACCGCCGTCATTCAAAATCCGATTGAGAAAAAAAAAAAAGAAGAAAAAGAAAAAGAAGGAAGAAAAGGTTTCCACGTGGTCTCCCCGCCCCTGTCGATCTTGGTACGTGCCTGCCGGCCTTGCCATTTGTACTCGTACTTGCACTTGTATGATAATGCCGGTACAAATACTTGTACAGTCGAGTACCGTACCGTACTATACCCAACAAACCCAACCCGTTATGTGCGGAGCACGGATTGTATACTGTATCATACGTTCATGAATGAATGGAAGGAAATTAATATCAACCCAACCCAGATCCCCCCCTTCAATACCTTACCACTGTACTGTACAGTACGAGTACAAGTATACAGTATACACCATCGCATTGCCGCGCATCTCCCCCAACTGCCACCGAGAGATCACTTCGGACAAGGGGGGGAAAGGGAGGGGAGGGATGAACGGAAAACAGCGAAAACGAATAAAGAGGGGGAAGAAGAAGAAGAAGTCATAATTCTAGACCACTCCTTCACTTTTACGCCATGTATGCCACATTTCGAAAGCCACTTTCGTGGCGTTTTTGGGTGGTTCATGCGGGCGGGTTACGTGAGAAGGGATGGGAAAGCGAGAATCGAGTGACGTGGTTTTTCACAGCACGCATGTACGATATCTCGGGCTTTTGCGAAAAGTCATGTTTTATTCGCGGATCCCTCACGCTTGTGGGATGTGAGTGAGGCGGTTCGCGAGAGTGTACTCGTTCAGTATATTTCGGCACTGCGCGGTGTGATACTCTGTCGAGTGCTCGTTGTGTACGGTAGGTTGAAAGTTTGCCGTGGCCGAGTACCCTACAGGTACTATACTCCGTACTCGTACAGTGCTATGGTATGATGGTCGAATGCTAAAAATATAAAATTACCAGTAAAATGAATGGTTGAGCGGAGGTCCTTCGTGTGGTATCAACTGTGCAGTACTGGCACTTGTACTCGTACATGATAATATGAGGTGATATGAGATGAGATGAATTATTTACCAGTATGATACATACATATAGTATCATGGTATGATATCGCACAATCAAACACACAGTCCACCGCACAGTACAGTACATTTACTCGTACTGTACTCCTTGCTTCCACTCCCCCAACAACAATCGAGAAGAATGGCACCACTCTGTGTGGTCTAGTCGGTGTCAACCTAGGCATTACGCTGAAGGGCGCCGGTTCGATTCGCGGTGGTGGTGTGGGTTAAGCCTTGGATTGGGTACGCCCGTGCGACTGGTAACATGGAAGCACTCATGGCAGTCCCGGATGATACCGGTTCCTTTCGGCTCCTCCCACGCCATAACATATATGAAACCGATACTTTTTCCTGCACTACGGTACTGTAAATCCATCCCTCATCTAAAAAAGTTATTCCGGTCGCCACCCTTCCTTCCTTCCTTCCTTCCTTCTTTCCTTCCTTCGGCGGCCGGTCGAAAAGAGCCGGCACGAGTACAATACCAACGGCAATAATAATATAATAACAACGTGGCTTTATTTTTTTATATTGCGGTTTGGTTCTGTTGCCGTTGCTGTACTGTACTCTCAACTTACAATATAATAACTGGTCCCGCGGCCGATGGGGGGGTAATTCCGAACTTGCCTGCCTGCCTTGCCTGCCTGCACGCAGGCAACCCTTGCATCCGTAGAACTTTATCTCATTTTACTGCCGGTATTAGGTTTGATTGATTGATTGATTGATTGATTGATCAAGCGCAGCTCGCCTTATTGCAACGTTTCTTATTCGCTTGGGAGAGAAACTGAGACCTCCTTTTATTTTCTTCTTCCCTCCCCTCCCCTCCCCAAATCAGCCTACCCTATCTATCTATCTGTCAAATTCTCTCTACATCGTTGTATCATACCTGTACTAATCCATTTATGACATTACAGTATGTATACCTTGTCCAAAGTTTAAAATGAAGAAATAGGGTCATGTCAAATTTACCCTCCTTTTCCTCTCTCTCTCATGTTTCCCCTTTCCTCCTCCTTGAATTGTTGAATCGTCGATGACTTTTCTCATGTCCGTGTGGGAAAAAGGGATTTTCACAAGGAAAATACCCTTGCCACGTTTTTATTATTATTATTATTATTATTTTGTAGATATCCTATGTGTGCAAGTCCTCTAGGATACCGTACTTGTACCACGAGTGTGAATCTCAGCGGCCAGATCGCTACATGGTATAATACTGTATCATACGAGTACTCACTCCTCCAGCCCTGACGTCTTGTAAAGTGGAAAGTGGAAAGTTCTGGACGGACGGACGGACGGACGGATGAGTTGATGGTCCGTGGTTCACCTATCATACTTGTAAAACCTAACAAGATTTTATTAGTACTGTACAAGTATGTATAATCAAAATAATAATATCACAACGATAATTCCCCGTTGTGATGTCAGATGAGCTTCTCCAGATTCTTTCACATCCTTCCACTCGGTCGTTCGGAATCTTTTTATCGCCCACCGTTAAATCACTGTAACCATACAATAATATCATAATATAACCCTTCCCTTTGTTTTTTTCATTCTTATTTCGTTTCGTCGCTTTCGATGCTGGTGTGGATGCCTACCGCCATATCCTACCATACATGTCCGTACATACTCGAGTATGATACCATTGTCCGTGGCACTCCCGCTCCGCTCACAACGGAGAAACCGCAAGTACAGTATCATACCGTACACGATCCAAGCATGATAATCTGACCCGGTACGGTACCGTACTGTACTGCATTGAACTGGCTGGCCTCGAGCAAAAAAAAAAATGCCCCTTGAATTTCACATTTTGCATTCCACATTTCACATTTCTCACACGATTCATGCTCCCCCCCTCTCACATCCCTCCCCCATCCCGAACCCACTGAAGCGCAACAGGCAACAAAATAGCTCGACCAGAGTTCTTTCTTGATGATTCCATTTTACCGAAACGCCGGTCTGACGTTTTTCTCCAACACCCCATACTCGAGCACAGTACTTGTAGTTTCCCCCTTCCCGCCACACATTATGTACTGTACAGGTACGAGTGCTGCAGTGCCAAGTTGAGTGAGGTTTGGGTTCCCGAAATTCATGGAATTACTACTCATTCATTTATTTATTTATTCATCATATTATTATCATACAATTGAGTACGGATACGTTGATAAAAAAGGTTCTGTTGAAAAAAAAAAGGAGAAAGAAAGGGGAAAAAAAAAAAAAAGCAGGGGAAAGGGGGGCTGCTGCAACACAAGGGTGGAAATGGAGACGCGCGCAGAAGGAGAAAAGGGTGCGCTGTTGAAATGTATGGTAATTTTGATCATTCTCTTGTCTGTATGTTGGAAACCATAGCACAACCCTTTTTTAATCTTATTATTATTATTATTATCATCATCATCATCATCATCATCATCATCATCATCATCATATTCAGGACCCGGTTGTGATAATCTACACACCTGGCTTTTCGGCCTGGGCCCTCCCGCGATATGATGGATGAATGAGGGAGGAGGGCCTTGTAATTTGCCCATTGCATTCGCAGAGCAGAGTATAGTATACCGGTAGTATAGTGCGAGCGGGGGAAGGTTGCGATTGAAGCTTCCTTTCCCTCGTCCACTGTGATTGGGCCTGGCACTGGTGCAGTACCGTAGCCAACGGGTTCGACTGGCCTGAAGAGTTGCTACCCACGCTACCCTATGGTGGATGGAAGGGAGGTAAGGTATTGCAAGATGGGTGAAGAGGTTGTGTGTGTGTTATCATATGGTATGGCGTACCCGTATGCTTTTCACCCTCCTAGAATTGCTTGTCTCCTCACTTTTTTTTTTTTTTTTCTTCTGTGGCTTTTCGGCTGCCTCGTGCTCGAGTACTCGTAGTCATCCCGTCTTTGCCCTCGCTGGTTGGGGTTGTGAGACGGTACGGGGGAGTACCGGTACGGGACTATCTACTCGAGTAATTTGAACGCAGCCAACGGACGCCGGTTGGGGCGGGGATCGAAGTGTTATCACTATCACATACAATATATTTTTCTTTCAAGACAGACAGCCTTGTTGTTTGTAGGTTGGTGTATGTCTTCTCTCTGTCACTACCGGTATGTCCTTCTGTCGTGCTCTACTATCAATCCCTGTTGCACTTTTCCATCGCGATCAGTGTCCAAGTGTAAAAAAAAATACTGCCCTCCTCCTCCTCCTCCTCCAAGAGAAACCGCTCCGGGGAAAGAGAAGAGAAAAAAAGAAAAGAAAAAAAGCCAAAAACAAGAAAATTACGTGAGAAAGGTTGGTGAACCATTCGTTTCTCCAGTGGGGCTTGCCAATGTTGGCTCTTGTTATCGGAACATAAACAAACATCCTATCTACTCGAGCACCGGTATCATCTCATCCTCACCCACAAAAAGATAAAAATAAACAAAAAGGAGCAACCCCAGAGCCATGTGTAACCAACGAATTCCCCCAGAGGTGCGGTCATCGGAAAAGCTGAAAACAACACAGAAAAAAAGGGAGAAACCTTATAAGCCAAAAATCCACAACACCCACACATTTCAAACGAACTGCCTGGTGTGGCAGGCATAGTATGTACAGTATGTATGGTATGGTATGGTATGGCCCATGGTCGACCTGACGAACCCGAACGCGGGCACATATGCAGATTCTGTGGCGGACTTGTTTGACTCGTATAAGCAGTGTTTTGCTCCACAGTGGCTTGGGGTGTGTTGGGTTGGGCTAAATGGTACCCTTCTCGAATAGTATCGCAGATTGTGGATTGTGGAGAGAGTGAGAGTGAGAGTGAGAAAAGCAAGAGCTACCGCCATAGAACGAATTCCCAGCAAAGCTGTTGTGTTAGACATTGCAGCATGCAGGACTATGGGCCTTGGATTGCTCAGTAAAAAGAAAATAAATGAAGGGAAAAAAAAAAAAAAGAAAAAAAAAAGAAAAGGAGCTGCGGTGATTCACTGTCTTGGAAGTGCGGCCTCCTCTCTTTCTCCTTTCTTTTTCCATCAACCTTTCTTCTTGCCTCCCCACCCTTTTCGCCATCCTTTGGCGGTGTGGTGCGGTTTGTGCGACACCATTGGCAAACAAACATGTTTCGGCTGATCAGGCGAGGGAACCAGAGCCAACGGAGAAGTGAGGGGGGTGGAAGAAAAAAGGAAGGAAGGAGGGAAAAAAACGGGAAAACGTGGCATCCCGATTTCTGTCAATGCTTTGGCTTCGTTGCCCCCCCCGGCTCTGCTGTAACCGTGCACGCCTTGTTGCCCCTACCGGACTGTGCAAATTTCCTCGAATTCTCTGTGGTCTGCTCCGGCGTCGCGAGAACCGGCAAGTCTTTGCAGTCTGATCGGCCGGGGTTTGTTTGTAGTGCCTATTTCCTGTACGGGTACTCGCAGTGCCGGAATCTCGCCATGTTGGAGTGGACTGTGCCCGTGAGAAAGGAAGGAAGGAGAAATGGTACAAGGAGAGGAGGAAAAAATAAAATAAAAAAAATAAAGTACCGCTTTGTCTAGGCATTCCAGCTTCGGTTGAGGATACTCCGTTAGGAAGTTGCTAGGGGGAATTGTTCTATTCTCCCCATTTTTTTCTCCGATTGGTTGGGTGCCAAGCCTGGCATATTAAAATCGTGAATTGAGCAAGACGGAGGGAGAGAAGATTGGGGGCGTTTTAGGGATTCTTCCAGAATATATCGGATGAACAAATCTCCCCCAATTACCCCAGCGCAGGCGCCCATGCCATGCACAGCAGTCATACTTTTGCGGCTGTCTGCTCTACGTTCCACTCGCAATCTGGCTTCTATTGAGCCAACTAACTAATAGGAAACACCAAGAGTTCACGGTTGGGAGAAGAAGCTCGGATGGATATGGGTAATTATAAGTTAGGTTGCGGGAGGAATTGCTGACAAAGGTGTGAAAAATGCACTTGATGTTTCCATCGTATATACCCCATGCCCCTGGTACTCGAGCACCCGTACCCCTATCGTGCATTCCCAACTTCCGGTCTGGATGGGAACAGAGTAGCCTAGCATGGTCTCCCTTACGGTACTATTTTCTCTGGTTCTAGTTCGTGTGAGATCGGGGGAATGACTCGTTTTGCTGGAGTTTTGGCATTGCACGGTAGTAGGAGGAGTATCATGGTGCCTGGGGCTAAGGTTAGCTAGGGCTGGCGGGCAGAGCACCGTACCAGCGCAAGCATCATAACCTAACGAAAGCATCATCTGTAGCCTCTCCAACAATCCCCAACGGCAGTTAGCCTAACCCATGACGTACTGGAAAGGCGAACTTTTTTCTTCTTTTTTGCTTTTTCCTCCTCTTTCTGTTTCCTTCCCTTATTTTCCCTATCATTTTCATATGCTGGTGGCTCTTGCAGTACGCCGATTGGCTCGTAGTGAAAACAGCCCTACGAGAGTACACTAACGGTTGCTCTAGAAGAGTTTCCCGATTCTTCCGTACCTCATCATCCCTACTAGCCAATAACTAGCTCCTCTTTCGGGGCTATGGCACGATAGGGGGAGAAGGAAGGGAGAAGAAGAAAAGGTTTCGTTTAGGTCTTCGTTTTGCCACGTCGGTCAAGGCTCCTCACTGTTGCCGCCGCTTGCCCAGCTTAGGGCGAGATATTGAATGAGCTTGAGTGCCACTGGAAAGTATCATTAGAGAGATCGGTTTCATCCCATGCGGCTAGCCGTTTGCCTGGCTACACATACCGCACGAGGTCTCGTCGGGATCGCAGTGCTCTTGAAAGAAAGAAAGAAAGGGGTGATGGTTGGAAGGAAGGAAGGAAGGATCTGCGGAGGTGGAAGTTTCCTTTCCCTTTTCTTCTTTGGGAGGAGGGTGCATGCCGTACTAGTACGGGTACTCGAGTGCAGTACGGCATGGCACCATAAAAACTGGAATAATTGAGAACGAGGCTAGGAGGTCCAGAATTTCCCCCTTTGGATCAAGGGGAGAAAACACAGCGAAAAGATTCTCTTCCTGCCCTCGGTTGAGAGAAATAAAAAGAAAAAATCCAATGGACCTTAACTATGAGAGGCAACTCCAACGTCGCAGTGAGATTCTCAATTCTCAATTACTCCAGTTCTTGGGGCATTCAAACGCAATCTCCGCCCAACGCCAACGGGTGCTCGTGCAGTGGGTGTGCGATCTTGTATCAAAAATAAGAACTTGGGGTATGTAGCGGGTTTCCAAACCTTTATTATTATTTATTATTATTTCCTTTCAATCAACGCTTCCTCGACGGGTTTTTTTTTTTTTTTTTTTTGTCCACCGTCCTCCTTTCCATTGTTGGCTAAAGGTTTGTTTAGTTTTTGTTGGTTGCTTGTGCTATGTTTGATGTCGTTGCTAAAATAAGTTAGGGGTGAAGAGAAATTACTTTTTTCTTCTTTGCTCCTTTCCTTCTTCTTTCCTTCTTTTCTTTTCCCTCCTTCTTGTGGGGTTCTAGAAGTTTGTTACTTTTTCTTTCTTTCTCATGCCGTTAGCTGTTGAATGTTAGTTCTGTTAGATTTCCATATGTACGACGAGTACAGTATCATAAACGGTTGAAAAAAAGTTGCACTGACGTTTGAGCGTGGGCGGTGTAAGTACAGTAATCCATAGAAGGGAAGGGGGTACAGTACGGTACGGTACAAGTACGGTACGGTACTTGTGCTTGCAATGAATGAGTAGCTGGTGGCCGCCTGTCATACGAAACTCAACATCCCCAGCCCTTGCGCCGACCAACGATGCAGCGATGTAGATTCCCGACAAAACGGATCAGGAACCCTTTTCTCTCTCTCTTCGCCCACACACATCCTTGCGGGTGAGGTGCTCAAGGGAGACATCATCCATGATATGCACTCGAGTAGGGTACAGTGCGGGTTTGACATAGGTACAAGTACTTTACATATATACTCGTACATACCAGAGGTTATGGGGGAGGGAGCAGTGAGTCTATCGGTCCGAAAAAAATATGTTTTTTATGGTTGTCAAAATTTTGCTTTGGGCGGACTTTATTCCTTTTCCCCACCGTGCCCCCCCCCCTTCGGCAGCGCACACACTTTGACGCACACGATCTATTATCAAGTACTCGCCCCCCCTGTAGTGGTTGTGTCCAGCTGATCAGTTGGCCGTCTCACTTACCTGTCTGCTTGCCCGTCCACCATAATAATAATAACCCTTACACATTTTCGACTTTTGACAACTGAAGAACCTTTCCCTTCCCTTCCCTCCTTTACACTTCTCTCCAGGGGTACCGGGTAGCAGACTGAGCAGAGCCGAAGGGGGTGAAGGAGAGAGGAACCCCGCCGCACTCGTACTTGAACTGCACAGTGCGGTGCGGGCGTCATCAGCAGGCAAAGCATGGCAAGCAGGCAAGTAATGTAGGCAAGCGATGTGAGACAACAGGCACCCAGCCATTCCCATTCCTCTTCCTCCAGCCTCAAGCAGCTCAATCAATGGTGGATGTCGTCTGAACCTTCCAACCAAGTTTGATCCAATTGGATTAGGTTATTATTATTATTTGTTATTCCTCTACACTTCCTGCCTTATTTCTCTCACTCTGAGGTTTCACGATGGTACCAGTTTGTACTCAGTACGAGCACTCGAGCACTGTACTAGTACACGTTATGTAGCGGGTTTAAGACCAGACTACTGTATGAGAGAGACATGCCCTTGTGGGGTGGAGTAAACTGTGAATGCCGTGGACGATTGACTTGCTTGACCGATCACCAGCATCCACCCTCCTCCCTCTCTGTCCTCCTGTCCTGTACGAGTGCTCGAGTATTGAATGAGGAGTGACTCGGAAGGGTATGTCCGTGCGTTCATTCGTTCGTGTTTCCCTGGGCTATGCCTAAGCCGACTCTCCGCAGGGATTTCTTGTGTGTGGTGACAACCCCATCGTTGTTTCTCATCATCCTTCTTACCTCACTCACTTTCCCTCTCCCCCCCCCCCCCTAGCATCCCTTCCACTCACACTTCTTTTCCTCTCCTTTTGGCCTTTTTCTTTTTTTTCGAACTCTTTGCCCCGTCCCATTGCATCCCATCCCATCCCAGCCCAGTCCAGTCCATGCCCGCCCCACCCCTGGGCCCTGGCTCATCACAGCGTGGGTATGTCGTCAGTGCTCCTGCCTCTGCGCACCCCCATCGGGGCTTCACTAGGGGCTGGTTATTATTTTGATTATCATTGCCAGACGAGACTACTTGTACTTGACTCCCACCTACGAGTACAGTTTCCCAACGGCCCGTGGTATAATAAATAGTCTCCAAGGTCCCCTCCTCCTTCCATATCAAACAAACAGCGGCCCTCCATTACGAATTCCTACGCCTAGTTACTCTTACTGGTGCTGATTCCCCGGTCAAACATACCACCACTACCAACCACCACCACCACCACCACCACCACGGTTTTCTCGAGGTTTCTATCTGCAACCTTTGAGGCATTAAGGAATTGAATCCTTTTGCCTTCCCCCCCCCACAACACCACCTCCACCTCCACAAACTTCAAGCCCACCACCACCACCACCTTTCCACCAGGCCTTTGTTTGCCCCCCATCCCTTCCCCTGAAACCTCCACCACCACCATCACGCAGTACTGTCCAAAAGGCTTGCTCGCATCTTGTCTTCAAGCACCGCCGATATTACAATCGTACGAGTTTTCTTTCGGTATCTGACCCTCCGCTTCCTCGGGCTGAAACATACACTGGTTCGCCGCAGCTAGCATCTCCAGCTACAGCCGGGTCTCTTGCGCACATCACCCCCCCCTGTATCGCCTATTTTTGCCTGAAGATCAGTGAGTCTGGTCTTGCGCCTGCTGGTAACCCGGGTTCCGTGGCTATAAAGAACCTCTCTCGCCCGCCTTATTGTTGGTAGTTCAGTCAATTGAGCCTGCTCCAATAGCCTTGCTATCTATTTCCTCCTACCACTGCACAATTAACACGCCTTTGCAATGCCCGCTCCAGCACAAACACTATTGAGCCCCAACGACCCTACCTCGTTGAGCTCCTTGGGGTACAACTTCAACGGACCTGCCCCTTCAGCAGGTATTCCTCCATGTCCTGGTCCTCCACCAACCAGGCCTCTTCCTCCTACCCCGAGCAAGTAACCGAGCACCCTCTCCTCCCCGCCGCAATCACGCAAACCAATTGGTCTACAAACACTCGTCATGGGATCTAAAAAACGAACAAATTTACGAGCTGGCCTCATCATCATCATATCATCCATCATATCATCCATCACACTCCTCCTCCTGCCTTGAAAAAGGTGTTACCAACATACAAAAACGAAGACACGCAACCACGGTGAAAAAGCATTGACGGCGAGCGGGGATGGAAAGGCAGTTTTTTTTTGCTTTTCGATTTGTCCTATCATCGATCTCAGATCTCATCTCCTCTCATTGGGGATCGCATATATCGGGTGTTTAATTATTTTCATTCATTCCTGAGAACATCTGGGAGGATTTTTATTTATTTCATTTTTAATCTCATAAAAGGAAACGGAGCTTGGTTTTTTATTATTTATTTCCTATTTGTGCTTTATTGTCGGGGGGACGGGGGGGGCGTACTCGTGTCTTTTGGAATTCGGTCCCTTTTTCATCTTACCTTACCTCATCTGTAGTAATTCACGGTCGAACTTTCTTGTATTCTCATGCTATTTTGTTTTTCTCTCCTTATGGCGGGAAGGGGGGGGTACAGTGTCGAATTGTGCCAGGGACTGACTTTGAGGAAATGGAGGAGAGTGGAGATGCGCCTTGTTCTGCATGATGTGCGAAGAGGAAAGAACAGACAAAAAAAAAAAGAAAAAAAAAAGCGGTAATCTACTAAAGCCAATCACACCCAATAAAAGAATATTAATTAATTCCTAATAACTTTAATTATTATTATGATACCAGAAAAAGGTTCTGAAGTGTGGTCATTATTTACAATTCTAAATCTAAAGTGTTCAGCTTAGGGTGGCTTTGAGCTACGTGACTTTCTTGGGTTGTTGCACTGTAGTTATATAAATTTATTGGCTCACTATGCGTGCATCACCTACTGTACAGTACTTGTACTCGTCCCGCGCGCGCAACGGTGACCGAAGGTAGAGTTACCATACTTGTGAAAATATATATATATATCATGGGCAACGTTAGGCGTGTATCCTACCCCCACATCCCCCCCATCCACCATCCACACCCTCCTCATATTGGGTTCGACCAGCGCACGCCGGATGATCGACCGGTACGATATGGGAGGCCGCAGGATCACCGGTCCAGCGACCGACCGACCGACCGACCGACCGACAAGCTCACGCGCTCGCTCGCTCGCACTCCCTCCCTCTCCCTGCAAGATGCAGGATTGCACTCTACTTGTACATGAACGTTGACATTTTGTGATACAGCACTCTTTCACCCAAACCCTGTACCCGTCCCACGCAATATACAAGTACAGTACGGTACTCGTGGTACTCGTGGTATGATACTCGCACATACCTGGGCGGTACTATCCCGTGTTTTTTCTTTTTTCTTTTCTTTTTTTTTTCCCTTGTTTTCCTTGTTTCCTTTTCTTTGGGGAAGTCCCTCCTGCTTGCTTGCTTGCTTGCTTGCTTGATGGAGGATGGGGGGGATGGGGGGACACAGTACTGTACTTGTACCAGTAGGCTACCCGCATGACTGATTCGATCTACTGTACGAGTAGCATGGGAAAGTGTAGGATAACGTAACGTAACGGTACGGTACCGGCCGACTGCTGTACTGTACTGTACTGTACTGTATGATATGATAGAAGAGAAGGCAGGTTGGGAAAGGAGGGGGGCGGGTAGGCACAGTACAGTACAGTATGAGTACAGCATAGCATAAGCATAGCAGAGTACAGGAAAAACGTGCGAGTTTAACTTTGACCAAGAGCAAGTTAGTTAGTTGTACGAGTGCAGAATGAACTTTGAATGGGTACCGTGGGTAGAGTACGGTAGGAGGTTGTACCGTACAGTACGTACTTGTAACGTGAGTGGATTTCTTACTGTAGGTATGATACCCCGTATGATACTTTACCAGAAGTCAATTGCAGTACTAGTACAGTTTATTTTGTTCTTTTCCTTTTTGTCTTCAACAAATGATCGAATTTGCAGTGTTTTTCTTTTTTCTCCTTAGGCGAGAAGAAGTGAGACGAGAAATGACCAAACTCCTAGCATAACAGACCAGAGTACCGTACGGTAGGTTAATCCTTCCATTTCGAGTTCCTTCCCGGGGTATCATACAGTAAGCGATTGAACCACCTGAATCACGGATTAACTTCAAACTTGCGGGGGGGGGTATATATATATATATATATATCTTGGGCGCTTGGTGCAACGCCTATTTCCTACTCTGGGGGTTTTTTCTGTATGTACAGTACGGACGGGTATGAGAATTATGGTGCGATTTTGGGTTGCTGTTGGTATAGATATTATTACGATAATATGATGGAAGAATAACAAACATAACCGCTCACTCGAACTTCCGGAAGGGGGGTTTTGTTATGGTATGGGTCTGTTTGATCTTCATTAAGGGTTTGATGGTAGGGGTGGTTACTGGGATGTTGTGATACTACAGTAATTGTACGGTAGCTGTCA
>QFET01006981.1:0-15934 GCA_003316355.1 Tuber calosporum | reverse complement strand
AAAAAAAAAAAAAAAAAAAAACAACGATATGCGATATGCGACAGACCCTCTATAAATTCATCTGTGCATGTCCCAGATATCCACTCGCATTCTCCCTCTTTACGCGCTCGCCACTGATCAACGAATACCGCATGTGTATATGATCCAAGGTGAGTCTCATCTCCCTAAACCAGCGCTGGAACGCAACGACACCTGAGCCGTCTGCGGCATCTCTATGGTGAACGGTTATAATAGCGTTTTCTTCTGACCGTGAGGTACTCGTATAGAGGGGCAGCTTTGGGACATGATGTGGTCCAGATGTGTTATGAGCGGGGGTCTCTACGGAGTGGAGCGTTGTAGTATGGGGTTTCTTCTTCTTCTTCTTCAGTTATGTGGTAGGGTGGAGTGAGTGTTGGTGTTAGGTGTGACACTTGGACTTCGCACCTGTGAGGTACGAGTGATGGGGGGTGATTTGGGTATACCGTGTGATGGTGGTTTGAGTTACGTGCTCGAGCACTATATTGGACCAAGAAATAGATTGGAAATCCGCTTGTATTTGCGTGGCGTATGCTTGAGAGGGGCGCCATAGGACAAAATAAACGTGCCTTCTCTATCGTTTATCCCATCCAGCAAAGGGCTTGTCAATGTCAAGTAAGATCACGCACGGTACAGTTCAGAACAACGCATATCCACACACCCAAGCCAGGGCAAACCAGACTAAGCAAAACTTGAAATTCTAACCTTACTATGCTAGTAAAAATCTACCCTATTTTAAACTCTAAGTAAACCCCACAATTAGACGGCCAATACTTCTCTCCTTCCCCACCCCTAAATAAAAAACTAATGTTCGCAGAGAAGGATAAGAATAAGGCGGAAAACAAGAAAGAAGAGAGAATAAAAGGAAATATGTGCTATAAGAATACATAGTCGAAGGGGTATACTTCAACACGAGAGGGGCATAAAAAATAATCGATCAGAAGAATCAGGACTTATTCCAGAATTTAAACCACTTCTTCTCCTTCTTGGCTTCATATCCCTCCTCGGCGATATTGGCGTTTCCGACGATGGTTAGGAACACTTGATCTATAATATCATTAGTATGAGCACGCAATGGGCGGAAGGGAGAAGGAACACACCAAGGGTAGTCTGCGAAACTGAATAGTATTCCAATCCCAAAGCCTCCTTCGCCTCTTCTAGTGCCTTAAACACCCTATTAACGCCTGTTCCACCGCGCTGCGAGGCTCCAGTGGGCGTAATATCACTCTCATCCCCACCCTCCCCGCGCCAAATTGGTACTGAGTAGCGAACCTGTCCATGGAAACTCCGCTGCTCGACAACAGCGCCACGGAACCTACGCTGGACCCAATCCTTTACACTGCGCATTTCCGTCTCCGTGCTTGCGGGCGCAGACTTAAGAACAAGGTGGATGTAGTACCCGTCGCTCCAACGCTTCCGGAGGTCATCACCGGTGCCGACCGCGAGCATCTTCTTCGCGAGAATACCAGCCCGTGAGGCGAGTGCGTCAGCTTCCTCCATTGAATGGGTCGTTAGGACGAGACTTCTGCCCTTTTGAACACTAGCTAGGGTCCTCCACATGGTACGTTTTGATGCTGCATCCATGCCCGAAGAGGGTTCGTCGAGGAGGAGGACTGTTGGATTCCCCATGAGAGCAATACCGAGGGAGAGCTTGCGCTTGTTACCGCCCGAGAGTTTCTCGCCCATGCGGGTTTGGAAAGCCTCGAGACCGACAGCACGGATGACCTGGGAAACATTGTGCTCAACATCCTTGACGCCACGAATTTGGGCGTAGAAGCGGAGGTGCTCGGCAACCGTCATATGGTCCATCGCGTCGAATTGTGGGCAGACGCCGAGGTGAGATCTTGCCTCTGCGCGACGTCTGGTAACGGGAATGTTTTCCACAAAGATTTCTCCACTATCGGGGGCCATGTCACCACGGATCATGTTGATCGTCGTGGTTTTGCCAGCGCCGTTAGGTCCGAGAAGGGCAAAAACCTCACCACGGGGAACTCCAAAAGTAACGTTCTCTACAGCAACCATCTTGCGCGAGAACGATTTGGTAATGTTAATCACACGGAGGCCATCGTTTGAGGAACCCACTCTAGAGATTTCGGCATCGACATACTGCTTCTCGGCACCGCTTGCTCCAGCATCATGCTCGTTGTCAGGATTGATGGTGCTCGCTCTCCTCCATGGCAGCGCAAGGCGGAAGCGGCCGCTATCCCACCAGAGAAGAAGAAGGAAGTAACAGACCGACTGCGCAACGAGATAGAGAATTGGACCTCCATATAGAGTAAGCCCTCCGGGGTTTGTGGCCCATTCCTGGCCGCGACAGGCGATAGAGAAGATATTCAGCGACACAAACAGAGCACGAGCCAAACTGCCAATTGGTAGAGGCACTGAGAATGCAAAGTGAACGATATTGATTTGGTCATCGATTTTCGAAGCAGGGGCATAAGTGAGAACCGACATGAAAGCGATGAAGTAGAGTAGGAACATCACGGCTAAACCAAGGATTAGTCACAATTATCCCGAAATCAAGAGCTCACATCATACCGTGACCACCAGCAACGAACGCGAAAGCACTCAACTGGCTCTTCGCCATGAGGGAGACGTTATAAGCCAGCAAGACTGACGCGAGCCCATACAAGAGAAATACAAGGAATAAATATCCAATATGAAACCAAATGTCGTTCGTCGCTGTAACATAAATAACTGTGCAAACAGTAGCAGCGATTAATACGGCGACAAAGTCAAACGTAGTATAAGCAAGCCACAACGGGAGCACCCTGACACCATTGGAGTAATGCAAAGCGCGGACATTGCGGATTCGCTCAACCGTAGGGTAGAGTGCAAAGAACGCGGGGAAAGCAGACAGAGCAAGCCCCATATAAACGACAAACTGCAAAGTGAGGCCCTGCCCGTCAGGCCAAAAGAAGTCGAACTGGGCGTATTGCGTTACAATCCTCTGGCCAAGGAGAAGATTGTCGGCCAGATTCTGAAGGATAAGTGCATCCCTAACATTACCATTACCCCTGAAAGCAATTGTAGCATTTGTTGAAGGATCTCTCCCTCCTACGTAGAGCGCGCCGGGGGTGACGTTGTGGTAGTTGGCTTTGATATTGTTTTGGAAATCATTGAAAGAGTCAACAAAGTGTAACGAGTCGGCCAGGCTTCGCATCAATGTCTCATTTTGCCTGCCGCCGCCAATATCCGTAGGCAGTAGGACGGAAGCTAGAGCTCCTAGATTCTGGGCTGAAAAGTTCCCCCGGGGTCCAAGTGTAACGTTGAATTTGGCGTTGAAAGTTAGTTCCTCCACATCAGCGACATTGATTTGGTCTGCATTGGAGCACGAAGGCTTGTTGTAGTCCTTCAGGATGAACATAGTGAGGCCGGCAGCAATGATGGGGATGGTAATAGCCGCGACGATGGGGAAATAATTCCTTTTAAAGATGATTAGACGCTTTCGGAACATGACCCAAGCCTGTTTGAATATCCCGAGCCTCTCGCCAGCATAAAGGCTAACATCCTCGGATTCCTTATCTGCTGCCTCAGTGCTCAGCGATGGCCTGAGCTGCTGATATTGAATGTCTGCCGTCTCCTCAGCAACCTTGAGGAACACATCTTCAATGGTTGGCCCCGAGACATGGTACTCAGTGACTCCAAGCGCTTCGAGTTTATCAACCAGCTGGCCAGCCGATGTGGAATCAGGAATATTGTAAACGGTTTGATCATAAAGTCGCTTGGCCGGGACACTCGAGACTTCCGGAGAGGCGCGCGGAACGTGAACTCTATAACCGCCACCCATTTCGGCCTTCAATGCTACAGCAGATCCCTGACACTTGAGCGTGCCTTTGGACAATATTGCGATATGGTCAGCCAGCAGGTCAGCCTCGTCCAAGAAGTGAGTTGTTAGAATGATAGTGCGTTCTCCTCTCGTGGCAAGAATGATATCCCAGATCTTACGTCGGCTGAGGGGGTCCAGTCCACTTGAAACTTCATCAATAGCGCAAATATTGCTGCCACCAGTGAACATGATTGCCAGTTGAAGTTTTCGCTTTTGCCCACCAGAGAGAGTGCTAGACTTGGCCTTTTTCTTAACCAGTAGATCGCAGTCGCGTAGAAGCTGATTGAGGGTTTCCTTGCTATCTCCCTCACACTTGAGCTTGTTCCAAATCATGACGTGCTCCTCAACTGTCAGATCATCCCAAAACACGTTCTTCTGTGGGCAGACTCCTATGCCGCCCGTTTTCCCCGTATTGATTCGGATTTCACCTTCGTCAACAGCAGCTAGTCCGGCGATGGCCTCAAGGGTGGTTGTCTTTCCAGATCCATTGGCACCGAGAAGGACGAGGACCTGTCCCTGACGGATATCGAGATCAAGTTTGTTCACAGCTGTAACAGTCTCTTTCTTCCCAGCCGCAAGCAGGTTGCCCAGAATACTTGGCTTATACCTCTTAGTAAACCCTCGAAGCTCGACAGCATTTCCAGGGGCGATCAAAGATGGATTAGAACTCCTGTGCCCGGCCGATTCTGTCCCATAAAGCCATTTCTCAACGTAAGCAGCACCGAGAGCAAATCCGATGATCTGAACAATGAGGAAAACAAATAAAACAATGGCCGGAACAGTCGAAGCTTGGTCAGGCGGGGACTTGGTGAGTGAAGCAGCTTGCTCTTTCTTCTCGAAGCGACCCAGGATTACAGCCATCAGGACAAAGTTGGATGAAGGGCAGAGCAAACTGAGAATAGCGACGGCACCAGAAGAAGATTTGTGACACACTTGGGCAGCAATGCCGAGAGCGATGCTAATTAAGGTAGTAGATATTCCCGAGAGCTGTGCTTTCTTAAAGAACGAGGACGCAAAGATGGAGAACGAGGCACAGGAAAAACCAGTTAGGATGTACCAGATCAAAACTATCGCAGTGCTGGTAGTAGCGAAGACTCCTCGAGCTATCGTAAGACCCATAACAACCCAGCCGGCAAAGTATACCCAAGAGAATGAGAGAAGATAAGACAAGATTCTCGCACTTTTGGAGACGCCCATAGACTCGAGAAGGGTGGATATTCCGCGCTCGCGCTCCAAAGCTTGGAAGCCAGTTTCATGGTATATTATACCCACGTGGCCAAGGAAGACAGCAATGCCAATATATTCCGTGACAGCGGTCATGTAGCTACACCATAGAATTAGAATATCAACACCACACAGGCCTCGATAACGTCTTACCGTCGACGAATTCTTTCCTCACGCTCCTTTTGTGACAAGGAGGTATAAACGTATTCATCGACCACGACATCCCCACTTCCTTGACGAGCTCGGTTGGCAATAGCCTTGTCGATAGCAAACTGCAAGGGCATCAGGAACCTAACCCGAAGTTAGCTTCTAAAAGAAAAGAAAAAGACAAAGGGAATATCTGCTAATGGAGGGCAAATAGTAATCATACGTCTCAGCGTCGTGGTTGTGATGATCAACATTGACATTGTCGCCACGCAAGGAACTGTCACCCCTGAGTGTGTAATTCCAAACACCATTACTCGTGCTAGCAGGACTATCGTTGAAAACCGCAGCGGAAAAGCAAGGTGAGCTCCCCCTTAGAGTCTGCTTGCACTCGATCTGCAAATCCTCCTTCTTCCCCAATACAACTACCCGTATTCCCGCCGCTATCAAGGGATTCGCAATTCCATCAATCAGGTCCCTAACCTCCGATCCAAGGTTGTTGTGAACGAAAGCCAATTTCTTATCCGGGTGTGCGAGTAACTCTCTTTGCAGGTCCTTGACATGTGCTGGTGTGCCAATGCCATAGGTTGCCGGCGGAACAAGCAAGTTCCTCGCATACGAGATAAAACCAATGAAGAAGATGGGTAACAGGGAAGCGCGAAAGATTGTGGAAAATGGGTGTCGTAGAAATATTATGCGGAAATTCTTCCTCCACAACGCCCAGGTCTGACGACCCAGATTCCCCATTTTAAGGAAGGATATTTTGTTGAAAGAAAATGAGAATCAGTTATGTGGCTTGAAAGGGCTAACCATGATATGTTGGGTTACTGGTGGCCGGGGACGGCGTTTTAAAGTAGTAGTCAGATGTTGGTGAGGTGGGGGAAATGGGGGAAAGAGGGAAAAGGTGAAAGAAGAACTATACTTGTAGCACCAGGGCAGTGAGGTGGGAGGGCCAAGCGGTGAGTTATGCACTTGATATGCATGCTCGTTGGAATAGATCCTCCCCAGCCGCAGCCGGATAACAGCACTTGAGTGCCGTACTGCGCTTGAGTGCTCGGCAAGGCGCAAGGGTGGTAGGGCTATTGTGAAGCTTAGAGCTGACTGGACAGTTGGTGGGGTGCCTCGCTCGTATTATGTGGTAACGCACTCGGACAGTACTCGTACGGTATGATATGATGTAGCGAACTGAGACAACGGAAAGCGGTAAAAATGAACGTCAACAAGATGTGGTTCCAGCGGGGAAGTTTGTTTTTCTTTCGGAAGAGCTCCGGGGTTGAGGCCATGAAAGGGGGTAGTTGTACTGGTACAGTATTGTACTCGTACTGATTGATATTCGAGTATCATACCGTGAAAGATTGCTGTTTGGAGAACTGGATTGGACGCTGGAACAGGTGTGCTCTCCAAGTTGCCGCCTTGCGAAACGTTGATAGGTGAGGAAATCGTGCTGCAGACAATCGATTCCCCTGTCCTCTCCTCTGTCTGCCTCTGTACTCGTACTTGATACAAGTATACCGGTATGCGTGTAGGGGAGATTTGAAGCAACTATCTGGTATCCTTCGCCCCTCCAGAGAGGAAGTTTGAAGGGGGGAGCGAATAGCGGAGAGGCGTTTCAGGGCAGACCTTTATTTTATTATCATGCCATGTACTGTATCATACCCAAATTGACTGGTGTCCATTCCAGAAGAAGTCTGCAAGGAATAAAGAATGATGTGTACCGTACTTGTACTTGTATGAGCAAGGGTAGAATTTTTGTCGCAATGGCTTAAAGTGATATTTTCCTACCAGGTCTCCTCCCTTGTTTCTCTTTCCTTCCCCCTCTTCTTCTTCCTTTCCCTTCCCCCGGACTGTTGCTATGCGATAAGTCTACCGTAGAACACCGGCATACGGAATGCCCGGTTCGCTTGCAGCGATGGGCCATAGAAGTCGGGTGCTGGATGTCTAGGACACGATCGAGGATTGCACTCAAGAGCAACAGATTGTCCAAGAAATGCCATACTGGACGAATACTGAGAGAATGGCTAAACCTTTTTCCCCCAACCCGTTTTGTTCTAACAAGATGGTTCCTCTCCAGCCTAGGTCACATCATGCCCAAAGAGCCCAGCGAATCGTGTTGGCTCGCAACCGAGGGTGTCGGGGCACTGGTAGCGTATGGTGCCACCAAGGTCAGAAGCTGTTCCAAGGTAAATATCCTACCCACACGGGGCTGTGTAAGGGAGCATGAACTCGAGAACCGTACCGTATCATACTGGGACCAGTAACTTTGATCACGATGAATAGCCCATTTGGGTAGCCAAGATATTTGATATCTCAAACAGCACCGTTTTTATTGGGCCAAGATAAATTTATATTCTGTGCGAGTACTTTAGAGACCGGTTTTACGAATACTGCCCCATTGGTGACGCGTCCATACCTCTCCGTATTTCCCGAGGATCACGATTCATGAGTCTCCCCAAGGACCTGAAGCCAAAAACCTCCCTCTTTGCTCAAGGCGCCCCGCTCAGTTGGCGCTTTTCTTGGCGCTCGTCGAGTTAGCCTCAAGAGCCTCATTTACTGCAGGTATCACACCGGGACTGTGCCCGTATGATGCTACGGTACGAGTATAGGATAACGCTATTTTGGCCCCAATTATTATCAACACATGCTCGCTTATCAACGGACCCTGCTCCGTTCGAGTTTTTTACATTAGATGGCTCCTTTTGATACCATAAAAACTCGAGTTCTCCACTATCTCAGCCAAACCTCTAATCTCCGTGTTCAGAAACAAAAACCCTCAAGAAGGATTGAAGTTTCCTTACATGGTAGAGCCTGAGTCTGCTGACTGTGTTGGAGCTCATTGACTAGTATCCGCAATTATATTAACCTGCTAGACTAGACCTATTGTGGGCTGATGCTGGGGATTTGACGGAGATTGGAGGTTTGGCGGAGAGTGTGGATAACTCGAGTTTTTACGGTATTGCAGGTTACAGGCAAAGAATACCAGAACACATGGGGCAACATTTGTATGGAGAGTTGTCTGTGAACGTCTGAACGCCCATACTAAATTCAGACTCAAATGATTCGGTACTCGGGTACCGTACAGTGCAGTGCTTGTACTCGTACCGTACATACCGTACCGGCACTCGAGTACACGTACTCGTAGATGGTGGGACCCCCTCCGAACCTTGAAAACAGACCCGGGATATCGTTCTCCCGCCCCATACCGTTGCCCGCCCAGGATGGACTCAAATTGCAAAAACGGCAGCCAGCAAAAGCCCCTCTCTCCAACACTTCATCCGTGGAACCTTGGTTCAAGCCCTCCTTGGCGATCTTCAGCTGCTACTATATTAGGTGCTTGATCTGAATCAGGCGCCCACCACCGTTGAACCCTTCTGTTGCGATCGGCTCATATCGAAGCCATAACCGAAAATCCCTCGCAGCAGCCCTGCCAACGTGAGATGAGGTATATATAGTCGGGTCGGGTCAGGCCATATCGCTTCGATTTTCTCTCTTCACTTTTGGGCCTCCGCTACTGGGCATCAGTTTCCCTTCGTGTGCTGCATAGGTGATGGTGAAAGTATTTTTGGGTATTCCTTCCTTGACTCTTCGGTCCAGCCGTTTGCGCAAAGTGCAGTATGCCACTACGAGTAAGGGCGCCCAATCACTTGTCAGCGGATAGGTGTCTGCATTTCTGGTATAATTGACGGCTACGGTAGGTAATGAAGAAGAAGAAGAAGTGAGACACCCGATGGCCGAGTGATGGTCATGCTGCCTGCGAGGACTAACGACTTTGGTCCAATAAGCCTCTGTCCGGAAAATGTATTAGGCTCGAGAACACGCATCCAATGCCATACCAGATAGCCTTGTACTACGCGGCTGTGCTCGTGCCTCGGTGCAGCTCCCGATCCACGAGTGAGATGCCGTGACGCCTGCCACGAGTGATCCCCAGTGCGAGGCTTTACCCTGTGGCTCAAACAAGGGGTCTCGGGGAATTGGCGTCGGGAGGATGAGGAGCTATGCGTTGTAGGTTCAAATCACCGGCTGGGACATGGGATCGTGTGTGTCAGAGGATTCCCCGTGTCTTCATTCGACTCGTTCTCTCCCTATGAAGCATGCATGTTGAGATCTGGCCGATGATAAAAAAACAAACAACCAAGTGCCACGAATAACCACCCGCTAGTAGCTAAAGTGCAGTATCTGTGCCTCTCAAGGCGCTGGCCGGTGTCAGTTTTCCCACATGTATCTCGCTGTTGGTTCGGTTTGCTACGTAGATATTATACTGCAGCATGATATAAACCTCCCTGTTCTGACAAGCGAATTGCAGACCAAATTAATACGAGTCCCCCTGAGAATACGATGAGTGGGTTTGCCCTGGTGCGGAACTGAGCCGAGCATCACATATGCATATCACAAATAACATAACAGAAACATCTTTACCAGTTAGCCCAGAGCTGTCCGGGGGTGTTTTGGAGTAGAATTATTTAGTTACGGAGAAAACCCCCGTTTCTTATGGAGGCCACTATATTGCCAATGGCAGAGGAAGGCTTCCCGCCCTCTGGGAGGGAGATTTTCGTCAAGCTTATTCTCGTAAACCCTCCCACTTCCGGTTTACACCACCAGACCGCAGTCTGTGTGCGTGCCTATGACGAAAAATATGTCAATCTGGATGTGCTTGGCGACCAAGTGTGGTCATGTTTGGATAATGATTGACGGCTCGTATAGAGTTTTGCGTGATCGTTAGGGGTCTGCCAGTTGTGAAAAAAAAGGGGATCAGCATTCTCCTTCAATCCTCCCTAACTTTGATCCCATCGCCCGCCCGCCTCTACCCTTGTGTTTCCCCTAGTTGCCCGATTTCCCCTTAGGCATGCTCCTCCGGAAGTGACCACCTTCAGAATGAAAGTCCCACGAAAAAGAGAGTAACCTCCAACCCTACCAGTCTACGATATCGTTTCACTCCTTTTCAGGGAGCCTCCCTCCTTACTCCCCATCGTTACTATACCTTCGCTTGAGGGACATCTACTCGCTGGGTCCAAGTGATCTGGCCTCGGAAACAAAGCGATATTCCACAATCCTGTGTCTTTGGTTCAACCGCACCTCTCCGCTTATCGAACATTCTCCCCTGTTAACCACAGGGCTCTCATGAATCCCGTTTCACAGCACCCTGGGAAACATAATACAGGCACAGATTCCACAACAGCTCAACTAGGGTAGGCTCTCGGCATAAGAGAGCGCTCGGGTCGGGATTTGAGTTCATGTTAATGAGGACTTTCTCTCATGGAGCCGGGCCTTCAGAAAACCGTACTTTAGGAACTGGACCCCCAATCCGTCATACCAAGGTTTTCCCTCTGTCGGTGTCTCCGAATCCCGAGCCCGCTCTACTTTCATCCGCTCTCAGGAAGAGAGAAATTACCTGGCCAGAGGCTCCAGGAGTAGATCCTTAGCGGTGGCACCTACTTCGGCCTTTCAGATGGCCTGTAGGGGTCAGGTGGGCTCAAGGACAAGGTTTTTAGAAAAGGAATCCAGAAGGCACTAGGCCAAGTTAAAATTGTATACGGTGCTCAAAACTCCTCAAAACTATACAGTGCACCTGCAGTATAGATCCTCGAACAAAAACCTGACGTTCCCCATGGCGGCTTTGATCCGACTGCTCCTGCCCCGACTGAGAAACACGGAAATGAGTATGTCTGATCTAGGAAAAACGGAGGAAAAACTGTTGGCATTCTATGTGCCCCGGGCTCCTCCTGGAAGTCCTTTCTAAATGATAGTGTCTTTTGCTCCTGCTCAACGATAGAATAACCAATTATTTTCCGTGTGGGGACTGGCCGTGTTTTACGCGATATCATTTACACGGCGCAGCACGTCCCACCGACTCAACAGAACATCCTAACTAAAGTCAGTATGGTGTCCGGGAAGGCCACAGCTTTTAATCGTAATGTCCATGTTTCGGTTAGGTTTCAATTTGTTCAAGATTCCGGTTCGGATGAATTATCTCTGGTGTGATCAAACTGTAATCATGGAAGTTAAAGGATCCCTAGGAATCATCAGATTGTTGGAAAGTGGGAGAGGGGAACTAACTTTCTTCTCTAGCCCTAGGCGCACAATATCCCGTCTGGAATTACACCTAGGTTTGGAAAAACTCTTGGGGGCAACCAAACTTTTCAGCTTTAGTTTGGTGGCTCATATCAGTATTTGATTGAAACCTGCTAATACTCCATCTTCACCAGATGTCACTCTTACTCTCCCACAGATATAGTCACCCAGCCTACCACAAGTTGCCTGGAAAGAGATGTTTATACATCATCATATAACATCTACATGCACTCAAGGGACCTGCCTATCCCTCTTGGAAAGAATGACAAGTCACGCTCCCGCCTGTTCCCCTACTCTTCTCCTTCTTCATCATTGATTTGTGGCATGTCCTGGGGTTCCTTTCGCGCGCCTAAATACTGTGGATCACCTACCGTATGGGGAATGGGGTTGCTGAGGCATGCGGATAGGGGTAGCTGTTTTTACATCCTCCACCGGGTAGTAGAGGTGGTTTTATTTCGTTTGCACAGATTACGAATTTGCGTCCGGCATCGGGTGTTTGGTTTCCTTGTGGTTTTGAGCTGTGTCTTTTAGTATGGGGCGTGGGTCTAGGGATCAGGTTTTGCCACTTCTGTGGCTTGTTCAGGATGATGGTAGAGTACTCTACTTGGCGATTTATAAAGTATTTGGGTGAATTGGCACAAAGATTCAGGTGTTTAGGTGTGAATTGGGAGATCCTGGTGCTAATTTATCTGAATGCTTTATGAATCGCCAAGTACAAGTGTAACGGTTGATGAGTCCAAAACGAACATGACTAAGAAAGATAGAAAATACAGAAATGAGACAAGACAGTACCAAGGCCAAAGACTTAGGGGCTCATGAAATGCAAATTGTAAAACCTTCACGGTTATATAGTAGTTCTATGCTGGTAGCAGTAGGTCTTTCCGATAGGCTATGTTTGGCATGTTGTATGATCTCACCCATGTGGTCCACATAATATGGGCAATACCTTGCGTGTAATAACTCAATACCGGAGCCACCGCCACGAAGGTTGACAATCCAATTGGTCATAGTGTACACGTAGGCCTTCTAGGTCTCCGACAACACATGACGTAGTACTAAACTTAACGTGCCTAAGGTAAAGTATAAGTAAGGGGTTATCCCTCACACTTGTTCGGGAAGTGATCAAGTCCCTCCAACCTGTCAACCGAACCGAACCAACACCGTTTTTCAAACAAAATGCTTCGCTTTGTTGGCGTAGCTAGGTTTCGCTCCCCGGAATCCGCTTGAGCGTCCAATGCCACAGAACTTTTACCAGAATTCCTGACAAAGTCCTCAAGTTAGAGCCCGGGGAAACACGAACCAGCGGAGGCCTCCCAAATATATCCAATCCGTTACTCGTGCCTCATGTTTACCGCCTAGAGGATGGTTTCATTAGGGTCGTTCAGGTAGGAGATAAACTAAGTTTTAGGTGGCTCTCTTTGGTATTGACGATTTGGTAGGGTATTAGAGATATTCAAGGCAGTGATCACAAGCATCTCGACAGCCCTGCAGGCACCTACCGGACTCCAGCCCCGGGCGTCCCGGGCGTGTCTCAAGCTGTAGGGCAGGAGCGTCCGTCCGTCCTTTGGGAATGACTGTCGTCTAAGAGGGTAACGGCAGGTCCCACCAGTTCTCTATGGATCGGTAACCCCCGGAGGGTACCTGCAGTCCCCGCCAGTCACCTATAGGGGCCCAGCAGATTCCGTAACTTGAGACACCTGCAGTCCCCGCCTGTCCGTCCCGGGCGCCCTTTCAGGCAGTGCCGTCGGTCCCATCCGGACCCGGAGACGGGCGGACTGGACGCTTGGGTTCACTGATTCAAGGGACCATCAGCGATATCAGGGGGACCCTGGATACTATGAAATGCCAGATTTGAGTTATAATGGTGGCGGCCATGGGAAGGGGAAGCACGGTGAGTGCTGAGGCAGCGCTTCTGAGTTGCTTAGTCTAGTTGGCGGTTGCTAACGTATCATTATAGGTGCTGGGATTCCTCATTAGGGAAAAATTGTTTGAGAGCGCGGAGCAAAGAACGACCTCAAGACAACAGCCCTGCGTACGGCGAATCACAGCATGCAACGGATCGATCGACAAAGACATTGCCGGTCCGTGTTCTTTGTCGGGAACATTGCCCGAGCGGGCTGGACAGTATAGCAACTTTCGGCGGGAAGCTAGAGTGAAGACATTCAAAGAAATGTAGGATGCAGACACCAAAAAGCCTGAGAAGGTGTACAGTCTCTTACAGCGTCGCGAGATTCTCGAGTCGCGAGAGTAGCGGCATTGCTTACACTCTTGGTGGTGTTTATTCCCGCCTTGGCGGCTTCACAGGGGATGCTATTACTTCTACCATTTATCACGAGCTTCATGATACCATACCTATGTTGCTTTCACTGTTTGTCTTAAGTTCACAGTTTCAATTTCAGTCTAAGTCTTGTTCCGGGCACAAGCATACTCCCAGAATCTCGCGACGCGGTGAGAGGCTGTAAAGATGGATGGAAATGGATGGTTTTTCCTTTCTGTTTCTTTATAGAGGGGCGGAACGGTTCCGGCTCAAGAAGGGCAGAAATCCGCGCTTGCCTTTTTATTATTTTTTTCTTGCTTTGCAGAATCAAACTGTGGTGCCAGGATTACCACTTTTTCTTGGGATGATTTAGTAGGACCCTCATTTTATCCTCCATTCCAATTAGGTATGTTTATTCCGGTATGTACTAGCATCTTCTCTAAATAGGTCAGGGTAGATATGTGTTGTATTTTTAATACCTGACATTACACGGAATTTTTTATTCTTGTCCCGCCCTCGCACGATTAACCGAATAGTTGTAGAAGGCTGAGTCTGGCAAGGACAGTCAACTGGCAGAATAAACGGCCTACATATGGGGTCTTGTCCATAGCCTTTGAGTATCAGGATCTGGCCACGCAAGCCCAAATGTCATGATCTCGGATATCATCTTCTTCGATAGCCATTTGGTAATGGCCTAGATAGTCGAGACACTTTCTACCCATGGATCTTCCAAGGCGGGAACAGTCTCGTACCCTGTAGAGTAAATACAATGGATTTAAATTGTGGGGCGGAAACCGGTGGCTCCAAACTTACATAGCACCATCAGCGGTAAACGCCAACATATGCCCCAACGGGTATGGTAGTTGATGTCACGGTAGTGGTATTCGGGGTTTGTGGAGTTTGAGGGTAGGAATGGGTTGGTACTCCGACATTCATTAGTTTACTTGAGTGAATTGACCAATATCGTAGTATTGCCAAACATCTATGATAGTATCATGGCTGAGTACCCTCAAATTTGGGGAAATTGGTCTCTAAAAGAAACAGTGATGCTCGTGTGGCAGGGTGCGATAGCAAGCCAATCAAGCTGAATACATCAAGTGGAGGAATTCCCGGTTCACATTATCAATACGATCCTACAGCTTTCCAGTACTGTAATAGAGAAAACCTGGCCTCATCACAAATTTCCTAAATTTTATGTAAGCGAATCCATAAAAAACTTCCTCCGTGTGATGAAGGATATCACGAAGATGAGAAAAAACCCCTTTATATAGTACCGTATCTCTTTTCCCATGCGTCAGCGGGGGTTTATCCAATGCTGGTTGAGTCGCTTATATATATCATAGTATCATACAGGAACTGAAGCCGTTGCCCTTTCCGGGGTGCAGATTTCATCCTGGGTAACATTGCAATACATTGATACTAAAAATGCCCGGGGGTATTGCCAGGGTGTCTATACTACCGTATAGATAAAAGTGATGACCAATCAAGCTCCGCCGTACTCAATAAAAAAAAATACAGAATACTTTCCCTAGTTGGGATTTCATTACAAGATATTCAATAATTCAGCAGGATAAGTGACGAAGGTGTCGGGAAAAAAAAGAGAAAATATCCAATGAGAAGATAAAGACGAGTGATATCATGTGACTACTAAATTCCCATATGGTTTCAAAGACAGATGAGTGTGAACCAGGTGTAGCTGAGTATGCAACATAACACAGCCATTCTACTAACACTGGACCAAATAAAGCACAAAAACCCTACTTTTATTCTTCACCTGATTCGGTCAAGTATGAAGTTGGTTATATTATATATATATAAAAGTGTCAGGGATAAATTTTTCGCACAGTTGATTTATGTTGAACCCGGTAAACCCTATCTTATACTTGTATTGTACGAAAGCATCTCCCCTGGCACTCGTATGTTGAATAATGAGCTACCGCTCAACTACCTGATTCACACTTATCTGTTTTTGCAACCATACTATATATGAATACGATATTACAACTCTCAACATCGCACCCCAGAACCTTCATAAATAGGGCCAGGAACCCAACAGACCCGTCCTCGAACCTTGTTCATTTCATTGCGCTCCTTCGCATAGGGACCGGGGGAACTATCCCAAAGCTTCGTTCGATAACTGTCTATTTCCAGGTAGGATTTTTTGACGCGAGTGGTGTGCTACCGTAGTACAGCACCAATGGCCTCTACTTGTACCGCGCATTGGGTGGGGTTCGGGTTTGCCATTGGTTGGGTAAACAACAAACGATTGGATCTTGATAGACCGCCCCAGTCAGGTAACTTCCGTTCTTTGTCAAATCAACCTATCATATCAGGCGATTACATAAACCCTAACCCACATATAGTGACACAGGGGGGGGGGGTTGGGCATCCTTATTCGG